>CAUHTR010001713.1:0-71808 GCA_959609185.1 Schmidtea polychroa | reverse complement strand
GGTCAAAGTATCAGTGCCAGTGTGAAAGGTAAAAAGAATCATTGCAAATCTCATTGATAAAATGTTTGACAAATTTCAATTTGTTCAAAGGTTTTCACATTTCACTTTTAGGAACAATCTGGTGAAACGTAGCTCATTACATCAGTGCAAATATTCCTTTTAATATAGAAATCAGTATCGCCACGATCGAAAGTAATGCACATTCCGAAAACCTTAACCAAATCCTTTACAGAGTTGGTAGCTCTTTGTATCCAAAAGGTTCCATACACGATAAAATGCCAATCGGTCGAAGTTGCTAAGTCTATCAGATATGTTACATTGAAAACAGCAAATGGACCCACTCGAAAAACTTGGCCTCTGATTCCCACATAATTTCTGTAATTATCAACGTTGGTGTAGCACGCCAAACTGCTTGTGCAAGACCCGTTTGTGAAATATCTCAAGGTATTCATGAGTATGTGATAATTCATTTCGAATTTCGGATAGGCCAGTAAGTTACTGGATTTGTATTTGCCCAGCACCAAGTATGGCTTCTTTTCTTGACTCAATAATAACGGAATGGCTAGCTGTGGATTCACTATACCGAATATCGAAGGTTTTCCAGTAGAAAACGCAAATGTTATATTTTGGAGCATCCGGTAGCTGATCGTGCTGGAATTCCCTTCAAACTGTACAAAATCAAAGAAGTTAATAAAAATCCCTAAATACTTACCAGATTGTTGTATCTATCATTGATAAAGGCGGACACATTTGGGCAAGCCGTGTTGGATTGACACGCTTCATTGAACGTGTACAAATAGCAATTCAACGTATTCGGTGCGATGTAGTACAATTTGCAATTTAGTTCGCTGCATTTTATAGCGCATTCGATATGCGAATTTGTTGAAATGTTCGCCATGCTGTTGAAAACGCAAGAGCTAACCGCATGGTAAATCTCTCCTGCGTTAACATTGATCAGCAAGGAAATGTATAACAAAATTAACATCAAATAAATATAATTTCATTTTTCATGAAAACATATTTATATACCTTGCTACCGTCATTGTTCTCATTTTTCCGTGAAGGGCAAATGGAGACCAGCATAATTTTACAAATTGCAAATGCATCAGTAAGCGCCCTTTTATCTTCCATGTCTATAATATAATTAACATAAACATATTTATATTGCTTGCTACCTTCATTGTTCTCATTGTTCCGTGAAGGGGAAATGAAATGTAAAAGTGCAATCAGCAGTATTTTACAAATTGCAAAACCATTGGTAAGGGCCTCTTGTCTTCTTTGTTCAATAATATAATAAACATATTTATTTTTTTGTCGCATTCATTGTTTAAATAAAGTAAATTAATTTTTATATTTAATTTTTAAATTAATATTCACTTTTAATTTTAAATTTATTTTTATATTAATTATTTTTATTGTTATCATTTCTTTCATGATTGATTATTCAGTTTGTTGTTGTTGTTTGGTTTATGTAATTGATTTGATCTTGTCAATGCGCCTCTAGAGCCAATATGACCAGCTTCTTTTGAACTGTTATCGTCCCGATAACTAGAATAATCCTCCATCTCTATTTCGTTTACCTCTTGTTTCATCAAATTTCTATCATGAATTTCTTTAATTTCTTTTCTATAGAGATTGAACAATGTGAATTCTGTACACATAGGAACTTGTCTTAATAGCAGTTTCTACGACCAACGTCCGATTTGGAATATGCTGTAAGCCGAGTGCGTCCAACATAAACAAAATAAATTCAAAAGAAGATGGTAAACCCCAAAAATAGATTTTAGAAAGAACATTTAGTGCAATTAGAATATTTTACAGCTTTATTCTTTGATTTTTCAGCATTGGCTTTTTCTGTAATGTAGTCGTTTTTCATCCCAGCATGATTACCTGATTTTATGGTTTTGTTTAATTATCCCTTTCGGTTGCTGTAAACCTTTTTTCCTAACCATAAAACATATTTCAACCGTTTATTTCTATTAACACGCTTTCATCACGGATAATATACTGCTATTTCCTCGGTTATTGAGATTATGCAACTCCTCATTTCTTGATGGTATTATTACATTCTTGCCAATAACACAAATGTCCACAAGGAACCATTAATATGTGGGCTTCTCGCCATTGTATCTTTATTTCTCGTATTTTTTGCTATTCTTTTCATGATTTGAATTTCTCGCATTTTTCTGCGCTGTTTCTCATAGTTTTTCTCAAACAATTACTTATTATGCTCTTTGAATTTATTTTTATGTTTACCACATTATTTTATTTTTTATTTACTTTTCTCATTATTTTCTAATGAATCATTTTGCATTTCAATATTTGCCCTCATCTCAAGTTATGTTATTGGTATAGATAAACAACAAGGGATCTTCATGTAAATCGTAGCTGTCAGTAATTGTAACAGTAATCTTTACCATTTTCCATGGCATTGATGAATCTAAATTTGTCTAATTGTATAATCCTATCAAAATATTATCTTTTTAACTTATTTTTAAAAACCTTACTATTCACGAGATTTTTTTAATTATTAGATGCAAATATATAAGCTCTTAGCTGAATTATTTCAGAAATAACTTTAATGCTGTGATAAACATTAAATTTATTTAAAATAAATTAAATTAATTGTAAATTAAAATATGTACTCATCGTTTCACCAAACCTTTAATTGAAATTACAGAAATATCTGAAATGCAGTTTAAAATTATTTAGTTTATTAAAACAATAAAATTAACCTTACGCATTTTTATTTTCCTGATAACTCATATTAAAGTTGTCTGAATTTTCCAAAAAAGTTTTCGGCCCTATTTTTAAATGAAATATTTCAATAATAATTTAAACTGTAAATATTCTATGCAATAATTCTTTATGTTTGTATGCTATTTTTATTATACCTTGTGTTTTCTTGTTAAATACTTTTACCAGTTGCTTAATTTCAATAGTAAATGTTAGTGAAACATTAAAATTCAACGCACAAATAAGTTTGTGTTTTTCCATAATATAATCAAATAATCAACTTGCAGCAGTGTATATAATGGGAACACCGGCTCACCCTACCCATCTAAGGCATTACTGATTTAAAAAATCTCAACATTAACAATTCTTAAAACTGAAAAAAAAATATTTTAAACATGGGTGCTTTGAAAAAAATAGATACCCAAAATATGTGTGTAATAAAAACTTCAATCTAAAGATTTGTTGAATTCTAAGTAATTTTTTTATCTAGTGATTTCTAAAATAGGTGAGGGTAAAAATTGATATTTCCACATAAAAATTGAAAAATATAAAAATTAAAAATATAAAAATTGAAAAATATAAAAATTCCTAAGGTATGTCGTTGACTTATTACCTTAAAAATTTAAAAAGAGATAAAAGATTCAATGGAGCAATCTATAAAAAGTTTCAAAGGTTCAAGGTATAATACACTCATACCTCGCTATACGGCTGCTCTTTATACGGCTTTTCGCTATAACGGCCTACTTTAATTACGGCACTTTTTCGATTTACGGCCTAAAATGTTTCGTTATACGGCCAAAAAAAGTGTAAAATTTATATGGAATTGTATCAAAATGTATTTGATTCGTTATGCGGCGTTTCGCTTTGCGGCCAACTTTCCTGGGACGTATCTAGGCCTTAAAGCGAGGTATGAGTGTATTATAAAATATAAGATTTCAATTAATACAAGATATTGGCGGGGAAATAAATTAAACCAAAACTTTCTAAATTCAGAAATTTCAACTAATTATAAACATTTATTTTCAATGAAAGGATTCAAAAAAACAATCAAAGATGTAATAACCGAGTTGCAAGAAAATCAAGAAGATCATGAACAACATTTGGGTGAATCAGATTTAATTTTCCATTCTTTCCAAAATATTGAAATAAATTATTGGAAAGGAAGACCCCCAGTTCCCAAATCATATATTCCAACACCTTTTATTTCTAAACACATAATAAATGTCAAAAATAAAGATAATAAATGTTTCCTATAGGCAATACTATCAGCTCTACATCCTCAACAACATAATTCTGATCGGGTATCTAAATATCGACAATATGAAAATGAAATAATATTTTGGGAAGATTTTGAACATCCAATGAAAATAGAACGCATGGCAAAATTTGAAAAACTAAACCATCTTAGAATTAATATTTATGAATTAGATGGTGACAAGGTTATACCAATTTATATTTCAAATCAAGGTTTGAGTTCGAACCAAGGTTCTCACTCAAATCAAGATGTGAATTCTGAAACAAGTTTCAACTCTAAAACAATTAGTCTATTAATATTAGAAAAGATTTCAACTGATACAAATGATTTAATTTCTCATTATGTTTGGATAAAAGATTTTCAAAGTTTTATGAGATCTCAATCATCATCCTCTCATCGAGTACGAGGACACACTTGTGAAAAATGTCTTTATTATTCAACTTCTGATGCTGTAAGAATAAAACATGATAGATTATGTAAAGATAATGAACCAGCATTAATAAAAATGCCAATTAATCTTGAAATGAAATTTAAAAATTATTCACATTTATTAGAATCTCTTGTTACAATTTATGGGGATTTTGAAGCAATTAATAAACCAGAAAATTTAGAACAAGAATATCTAAATGTTATAGAAAAAACTAAATTATTAGAATCATGGTATCAGTATAGTCAAGCAAATGATTTAGCAGAATCTTGGTTTAGATATAATGGATTTGACAATGAATTGGATAAAATGAAAGATTTTCTCAAGTGAATAAAAAATCTTTTACAATAAAATTAACTGAACAAGTTCCATCAGCATATCGTTTATTCATCAAAAGTAATTATCCAGAAATAATTGAATCATATGAAATAGCATATCAGGGAACTTCTCCACAAGATACTCTAGATCATTTTGTTGCAAATATAAATTCCTTGGAATCATTCTTGCATAAAAAATTAAAAACTGGTTTTGAAATGAATATTTCACCAGCACAATTTAGAGAATATGAAAATTTTACAATTTGTTGGATGTGTAATCAAGATTTGAGTTCAAATCCAAGAGTTATAGATCATGATCATTTTCAAGAAATAAATAATTATAGAGGGGCAGCTCATAATTATTGTAATTTAAATTGTAAAAAACCAAAATTTATTCCAATTATAATTTTGAAATTCCAATTTCTATTGTTGAACAAACTTCACGATATAAACTACATATCGTTATTCTATACAACTACATCACCTTCATCGGTATATTTTTTATTGACTGCATCACCTTCATTTAGTTGACCAAGATACATCTTTTATTTGGTGTCCATTCATTTTTAAATAACCCTTCATAGAATCACCCCCTTTATTAACATATTTCTTTTCTGTAAAGATAATACTTGTTCATCATTTAATCCATCATTATATATTCCATACTTATTATGAGGAACATAATTCATTTTTATAATAATAATTTTTAATTTAAACTTGCTTCAAGTGCAAATAAAATGAAATTTCTTCACTATTAAAATCAATTAATTCTCCATTTTCGTCAACAATTTTAAAATTAATATTCCATATATTTTTTCTACACAAAGGTAAATAATTTGGAGGATTCATTCTTTCGATTATTTTATATCCCATTCTAACAATATTTGATGGAAAAGAATATAAAATGTTTGTTTGTTTTCCATTATTGTATGATCCTGTTATACAATTACACTCTATATTTATTGAATTTGTATTTGTTATTTTTATAATATTTTTGGATTTTATAGTTGCAATATTTGGAATACCACTATATTCTTTGGATTCAAAACTCAAAATAGTATGAAAGAAACTAGAATTATCAAAACTAAGTTTAATGTTTTTTATTGTCAAGATGCATTTTGAGGTTTGTACATCTGCTTTTATTTCTACATTTCCACTTGTTTCTTTTAAAATTATTTTATTTAAATCTATTATTTCATATGACCCCGGTTCAATTGTAACCATCTTTTTTAGACCTATTTCATTAGTTGTAGTAAATTTATTATTATTAATATTTATATTGAAAATTGTGTTGTAACAACTAAACCATAACAACCTTAATTCATAATTTAAATTCTGATTTAAATTTATGGAATCTTCAAAATTTATTTTAAACTCAGATTCACTAGAACTGATTAATAGAGTTCATGAATATTTATCAGACATTATATTTTCCATTTTTTTAAACTTTCTTCATTTTAATAGAATTTTAATAACAAAACAAATCAAAATAATATTTTTAAATCATCATACACTTCTTGGATTATATTTATAAAATTCTGTTTGATATTTTCTTTTTCTTGTTTATCGAGATTATTTAATTTGTACAAAACATATAAACACAAAACTCCACATATTTTAGTATTATCAGGTTGTACTTGTTGAGTATTATAAATATATTCTCCTCGATTGTCAAGTTCTTGTCCCAAATATTCTTCAACTTCTTTTGTTTTGTTTAATTCCATAAGAATCGAAATATATAATTCTATTATAAGTTCCACCGGAACAAACTGCAACCCTTTTTATCCGAATTTTGATAATTGATTATTATATTATTTTTCTTGATTTTACAAATCTTGTACAATTCATCCTTCATCAAAATTTTAATTGGTAAATTTAAATAATTTGCATAGTCTTGCAAATCAAAATTTGTTTTTGTATCAATTCCAAATGTTTTTAAAAAATCCAATATTGAATACTCAGTCATTTTGTTTTTAAAATTTTGGAAAAATTTTTAAAACTTAAAGTGTATATTTTCTTTCATTAGCAAAACAAGTTTTTCTAATAAAAAGTTTATTAAATATAATAATTTATTAACCAGTATATTTATTAAATTTATCTTGTGAAATTATTCCATGTTTTAATAGATTTTAGATATCTAGTTGAATATTGAAAAAAGGTTTCAAATATAAATCTTTGCCATCTTTTGATTTACAAATACAGCCATTTTTCAAAGACTTACATATTTTTTTAAACTGTCTTTATCTTTTGTAGATAATTCAGATGATGAAATTTGATTTTTGAGAAAATCATTTAAACCTCTACCTTTATAAGGATCAAAATATAAACCTTTTCCTTTCTTTATTTGATTTATTTCTTCTTGTAATTTTTGTTTTTCTAATTAAGTTTTTTGAGCTTCTTTAGATTTTTAAACTATAGTTGCAATCCCTCCAGCTAATCCAGCAGCACCTGATAAACCTGCAATGATCGCTGGTATTAAAGCAGCCAAAAGGTAAAATACCACCTTCTCTAATTTTCTCCCGCACTTGCTCCTTGACAAGTTTTCCAACAAAACATTTCTTACCATCAATTACTACTGTTTTATTTTTGTTTGAATTAATTAGTTCTTTTAGAGATTCTTCAGTCACCATTTTATAAATAAATAAATTATAAAAATTGAAAAATTGAAAATTTTATAAATGGCTAAAATAATACTTTAAATCAAAATAATATTTGGAAACCAATTTTAATTCGACACAAAAGTAAATTTAATAATAAATTATTTCCTGATAATTTTAGATTATTAATTGTTGGATCTTTGGGTTGTGGTACTTCTTTTGAGAATGTTACTCGAGGATGGTTTTTTAGATTATAATAATTTAATATTTTATTCTACAACTATAAACCAACCATAATTACAACTTTTGAAATGTGGATTTGAAAATAAATTAACTAAAAAAGGAATCATTGATATTTTTAAAAATCAACACAGATGTCCCGATGAAGTTTTTCAACCATGTGATATGGTTGATTGGTACAAGGAAAAGATCATGGAATCAAACATTCCTAATAAAAATGATTATGTTAATGATGATAAAACAATACAGGTTTTATTCTCCAATAAACCTGAAGATGTCGTACATTGTGATTTGCTTTCCAAAGATAAAAAGAATCTAGTTATATTTGATGATGTTGTAAATATGAAGAATCAAGAAATTCAAAAAAGTTATTTTACTCGAGGACGTCATAATAATTGTAATGTGATTTACATCTCTCAAACTTATTATGCTTTGCATAAAAATTCAATTAGAAACAACTCCAATTGTTTCATCTTTTTTAAATTAGACAAGCGTGACAAGAATATGATTTATGGTGATTTATTTTCAAATGTTGAACCCGACAAGAACATATTTGATATGTTTGTTGATAATCATTGGAAAGAAAAATATAATTATATTTATTTGGATAGAGAAAAAAATGATTTAAAGAAAAAATTGTTTAATTAAAAACTTGATTTCTGTAATTCATTATTGTAAAATCTACCTAATATTTCTTCATTATTTAAATCGATGATACTATATGTAATTGGAATTGTAAGATGTATTTTATTTATCATAAAAATTTCATTTGTCCATTTCGCTGTGAATCCTTTTTTAAATTTATTTTTACATTTAAATATTCTTACTCGTTCACCAATTTTAAACTTTGGTTTTATAAGTGTTGTATCAACGCTCATAAAACCTTTTTCTACACCATTTTCAATATTTATTTCTTTAACTCTTTCAGGGTTTGTAGAAGCATTTAAAGGTGTTTCTTTTATAGAACTATGTACATCATTATTATATTCATTTACCATCTATTGTCACAATTCATTGTTCCATTTTTGTTTTCCTATAGCAGTAAAATATTTCCACATTTTATTTTTTAATTTTGACTCAATTCCATATAGGTCATGGAGCTTAAAAATGACAATGTCGAAATTGTGCATTAAACCGACAAAATATGATCTATAATAATGATCACTAAAATATTAAAAGTAAAAAGAAAATTGGAAATTGAAATATTTTGTTGAATAAAATAATTCTCAAAAAGTAACTCATTATGATTATTAAATAACATTCAATTTTTAGTTTTAAGGGATTTTTTAAAATTTGATTAATTAATTAATAATTTATCTTTTATAATAACAAAGAGTCGATTTGAATTTGTTTAAATATTCATCATATATTAAATTTTATATGAAATCTTTATTGAAATAATTAATATAATAATAGTATTAATATAAACCTGTATATAAAGATGAATTTCAATGATTTGATGATATAGATTCAGAATATGATGATGTTTCTGATGGTAAAATACTTACCATTGCCATTTCCAATTCATAATTTTGTATTTATTAATAGAGCAAATTAAAGAAGATGAAGAGGAGGAAGAAAACGACAATTCTAAATGTTTCTAATCCGGTGATAATAATTCTATTATTTCTACCTTTAAAAGCTTTGATAATGTTTTAAAATTCATATTTTATTTATATTTTGTTACATTTGCAAGCGCCATCAACATTGAAAATTTATAATTTACTTTCAAATGTTTTTATTAAATCAAGCATACCAATTATTTCCTTGTTGTTAAGTTGGAGTTTGAAATTTATTTTCATTTAAATGTAAACAGCTCTGTAATAAACCGCAAAACTCATTCAATTGCTCATATTTCTCCATAATCGTCTCAGTATATAAAATGCTGTACATGAGCGGACCGTTGCATAGTGAGCCAACCTCATTTAATATTTCTATTTATTTATTTCCCTTTAATGATTGATGAGATAAATAAAGTTGATCAATTTAGCTACAAGATCGAGAATATCTGCCAATGGCTTATAACCATCATTTACACATGAACTGATTGCTGTGAGATACGCAATGAAAGACCAGAACTGAATGTCAAATGCGTTCTGTGAATAATTTAGTAAAATCAATAATATGTCCTCCAATCATTGCGCGCGCATCATCAGTGGTTACGCATACTGATTTATATACTGACGATATTTGCTGTTCCTCCTGATGTTTCTTTTACTGTTCCTTTTGCTGTTCCTCCTGATGTTCTTTTTGCTGTTCCTCCTGATGTTCCTTTTGCTGTTCCAATCGATTGCAATTTTCATTTCTCATTGATCAGTTTTACAAATGTTATCATTTCAATAATTATCCAATCAAATTTATTCAGCGCAATTTATAAATAAAATTTATTAACAAAATCAAATGATAAATTTAACTTCTGAAATGAGACAAATTTATCCAGCAACGCAACGCGTGGCAAATAATAAAAATAAATCAATTTTTTATTGAAATGTTTGTTTAAATTTGTCATCATTTTTCAATTTGTCACCTGAGCAGCAATTTATCATTTTTGACAGGAACTGAATCGATTGGGATATCACTATAATTATGAATGCCAATTGGATCATTTCTGCCATTTGATAAACACGCTCGAATGTTTTCATTTCATTTCAATAAAACCTTAAAGTTCTGTTTCAAATACAAAAAGCAACAAAAATTAATCATGTACAAAAGTTAAGTACGTATAGAACAATATTTGAACACAATACAAAGTTTTATGAAATTTTTAATATTTTGGACTTTTGACCTTGGCGACCTTTGTAACCTCGTGAAACCTTGTAAGGTATGGTCAAACATGTTCTCAGTGATTGTGCCGATCTTTAAATCATGTTTGAGAAAATCTAAAGTTTCGACATTTTGAATGTTTTGACTCACCCTGGTTGAACCACCCAATGTAACCCCATATAGAGTACACTCGGTTTTATCTATGCACCAAATATTGTGACAATGAAAGGCGAGGAACTCTTTCATTTTGAGGAAATTCTATTCCGCTTGGATTATCCCATAATCTCTTTTCATTGAAGGAGTTCTCACAGTATCCCACTGGAATTGAAATTCCAAAAATACTGACTTCAGCAAATACCGTTATTACCTAAATAAACATTTCTATCAATGGTATCACCGGTTTTTACAGTCTTCTTTTATTCATCATTTATTATTAATTTTCTCAATTGTTTCATTTATCATTAATTTGATACCTTAATTATTTATTAATTACTATTAAAATCATTAAATTTATTAGATTTTATAAAAAATACTGAATACAATTTTTTTGAAAATGTTTTATTAATCGATAAAAATTGAATATCAATGAGGAGATCAAACATTTTATTAAATCTAATTATTAAATTAAAATTATTACATTGTTACAATACAAATGATTACAGTAGATTCAAATTATTACATTACTTTTATTAAATCAAAACATTATAAAACAATAAACAGAAAATAAAATAGAATGAATTTATCTAAAATATTTTTTCGCATTAAAATATGTTTTTAAAAAACAAAGTAACTAAACTTTCGTTCCCTAACCCAGATCTTATTTTCGTGCAAATTAATGTTGCGGTTGGAGACGCTCTCTCGGACTCTACACTATTCAGACGAATGATTTTTAAATACTGGTAAATCATTTCTAAATGTTTTCTTGGCAAAACATTTTCATTTCTTTGGAATCGTTGTTTGTAAATTCGAGCTTTAATTCATTCTTTCATTTCCTGCATTACAATTAGGGATTGCAAATTTCGAGGAAAATAAAAAAATTGGAATTAGAAATTCGCAAGTTAAATATTTCGGAATTCGAGCGAATTCCGAAATATTGTTAATTTTTTAAAGTCTATACAAATAATAAAAATAACTTATTTGATATAATTTATTGTTATTTATTGAATAATATTACTTTTTATAAATAAAAATGGAACATAAAATTATATCATTCTAAAATTAAATATAAACATAAATGTATTGTACACAAATTCAATTATTACATAACAATATAATAATAGTTAAAATATATTATTTAAAATGTTATATAAACATAAAATTATTGTACAAAAATTCAATTAGCACAGAAACATTCTAAAATGACATATCATTTAATAATAAAAAATTTAAAATTATTCTTGTGTTTGCCTAAAATATGCTTTAAGGAAGCAGAGATCACTTAAAGATGTGTCTCCGAGTCTCGATCGAACTTTTGTACAAAAGTTACCTGCGATTGAGAAGGCTCGCTCGGACTCCACGCTCGATGGCGTAATCAAAATCAAAAATGAGTAGACAGACTCTAATATTTTGCCACGAACGCCGTTTTCTTCAAGGAATTTCACTTCAGATTTAATTTTTGAAATTAAGATCCGATTTGTTATTTGTTGAGTTTTGCTGTAAGGTATGTTAGACGATAAATTCAATTGAATTTTGTTCTGCAACTTTTTCATTAACGACCGGGGATTGGTTTGTTCTTGCGACATCAATTCTTCCACATCTTCAGCTTTTGACTGATCGCCTGAGGTAGTTTACATGTTAGTGTTAAATATCAATCTTTGTGCAAAGCTTTCAATAACTTTGGCTATTGTATTTTTCAATGGTCTAGTGAAAGATTCGTGAATCTCACTTTCCTCCATTGTGTAAATACTGAAGAGTTTCAGACACATTTTTTCGCCTTTGGGTTATTCGGTTTTCTAATTCGTTCTTCAATTTTAGTGAAAGTTCATCAGACCCAAAATTCCCAAGCATAAAAGAGACAAAGGGCGTCAACAGTAAGCTTCACTGGGAGAAGTGCAGAGATCATGTTGTTAATCGAGAAAATTTCAGCATCTAGAATAACGATATCAGACGCAATGTCAATCAATGTCTTTCTAACACAGCTTTTTAGTTGGTTAAATCTTTCAAGCATTTCGACTAAGCTATTCCATCTAGTTCTAGTGTCCATAATAAGTTTCAACTCTTTTCCAAATTCTTGTTTCACGTATACTTGAAGGATATCATTTGATCTTCTCGAAAAACGAAATTTCTTTGCAATCGAACCAACTTTTTTGATGAGAAAACCAAATCCAAATTCTTCAGACTCAACATGCTCAGCTTCAATATAAATTTGTTCAATCAAGCCAACACTTTCCTCATCCTCTGATTTCTCGAAGTCACTTCCTTGTTCTTCTACACTAACATTTTCTGTATCTGTGTGAGCCACCAATTCATCAGTTGTATTCGAATTATTATACAGAACATTAACTACAGCTAAATGTATCGCGTGTGCAAAGCACAACTGCTGATTATGTGGTAAAAGCCGCCAAACTTTTTGCATCACAGCTGCCCCATCAGTTGTTATGGACGTAATATCTTTATCGATATTTAGATTGTGGTTTTCAGGGTCGTAATGCATTTCTCCGCAGGGAAAAGTCCTTCAACACGAACTAAACCTAAATTCCAAAACTGTTTCTTGCCATGGACATTCACATTTAAATAACAACGGTTTCTTGATGATGTCCATTCATCTATAGTTAAGCAAAATCGTGTTCCATTTTCTTTGATCCTGCATCATTTTAGCACGCATTTTTTGTGCGTATTCTAAAACCATTTTGCGAATTGAGTTAGGTGATTTTAGTAGTATATAATCTCGAGCGCCTTTAGCCAAAAATAAATTTCTCAAATCGATAGACGTACAAAAATTTTGAATGGCATATCATCCACACATTCGTGATACAATCGCAGAAAGTTGTTCATCTTTTTTGTTGACTAAATAATTTGTAATCATCATTTTTGATGAGCTGCTTTCTGGAACTTTATCTTGCACGAAATCACGTTTTAATACATTAATATTGTGTATTGTTCTTAAATGCGTGTGCTGCGGTGTTGTCGTTGAACCAGAAGTCTTTACTATTTCATTACATATTTTACATTTTGCTGTTAGTTTTTTGATCCTCTCAAAAAATGAATCCAAACAGAATTTTGATTTTTATATTGCTTTGTGTATTCCGAATAAATTTCTTTTGATGACATTTTGGGATATTCTAATAAAAATAATTTAATTATTAAATTAAAACTACTATTATTTACTTACCTATTTAAAAAAATATTGATGATTGTACAGAAAACAAAGTCCAAATATTTCAATATACACTATACTCGATTAAACAAATCTCCACACTATTGCAAATCATAAATATAAGACACGAACACAAAGTTATACGAAATGTTGTGTGAAATTTTATGCTACATTACATAATGTAATAAATGTAATTTACATAATGCAATTACATAATGTAATTTACATCTATTATTATTACATATGGATATAAAATGAAGAAATGAAACCGTTTAAATGTTTAGCTGCAATTTAGAAATGTTTACTCTATGTCTACTTGTATTATATAGAATAACTATTATTTTTCATTGTCTTCTTTATGTCTTCTTATAGAATGTAGAATATTAATATGTACAGAACGAAAAAACAATTTACAAGTTGGAGATAGCACAAAAAAATTAATTTTAAATTCGGAATTCGCTGGGCAATTTTCGAAATTCGAAACTATATTTATGAAAACGAATTCCGGAATTCTCGAATTTCGAATTTCGAATATGCAATTCCTGATTACAATGAAGATTTTGATGCATTTTTTATATAATTTTTCTTTTAATGAACAAAAAAATGACTTGTTCAGATTTTTCTTCATCTTCAATTTAATTTTCCTTTTCATATAAATATAATTTCTCTATTAATTCTATTTTTAATTTAGTTATCGTTGTTTTCAAAGTTAATTTAAATATGTTGTGATTTTGTTGTTATGGGTTCTGTATAAATTGTAAAACATTCGAATAAATTGTTCTTGTATTCTGAAAACCAGGTCACTTTTTAATTTGATGTTTAATGCGTTGTCCAATCTAACATAAATTTTAATACAACCTCTGCAGAAAGTAAATTATTATCTGATCCGCAAAGATCTTCTACAGCTTCTTTTATTGGCTGTAAAGTGGATATAATATCGTGCAATAATTTTAATTCAGCTCGATCAAATGCAAAATCTAAGTTGAAATCGAAATTGCTTTTACGAATACAATCTTTAAGCTCATAAAATCTTTCAAGTGAAGTTAATAACATTAACATAGTCGATTGCAATTATTATTTCTCATTGATCAATTCCACAAATTTCATTAATTCATCAATTATCCAATCAAATTTATTCAGTACAATTTATAAATAAAATTTATTAAAAAAATCAAATCGTAAATTTAACATCTGAAACGAGACAAATTTATCCAGCAACGCAACGCGTGGCAAATAATTAAAATAAATCAATTTTTTATAAAAATGTTTTTTCAATTTGGCATCTGAGCAGCAATTTATCATTTTTGGCAGGAAGTGAATCGATTGGGACATCACTATAATTATGAATGCCAATTGGATCATTTCTGCCATTTGATTGTTTCCTTCATCCGGCATGATTAGTGCAATCTGCATATTTTACTGATTCAATGAGTCAAAAAAATTGCCTTATCTTTCTTATTAATCATTCCATTCTTTCAGTTCGCTAACTTTGAAACTCTACTGATTGATTCGGATAATTTTTATGGTTTTTTATTCTCACTAGCCATATTAAGCAGCATCTGAATGAAAATATTTTAGCATTATAATTTCAAAATATCAATATTCTATTATAATTTATTGATTTTTTAAACGATTTCTAAAATAATTTAACTTAGTTGACAAACTCCAAATTCGACACTAAGTAGAAATTCTTTAAAGTTTTCCCCTTCTTTTATTGATAAAAGTAAAACAAGCGAAAGCAAAAAGCATAAAGCGGGATTCAGTGATAAAAGGTTCCATTGCTTTAAAGCCAAAACACGCTCGAATGTTTTCATTTCATTTCAATAAAACATTAAGGTTCTGTTTCAAATACAAAAACAACAAAATTTATTATGTACAAAACGTTGAGTACGTATAGAACAATATTTGAACGCAATACAAAGTTTTGAAATTTTTAAAATTTTAATTTGCGGTAAAAAACCAAAATTTTTTATTTTTTGGACTCTGACCTTGGTGACCTTTGTAACCTTGTGATACCTTGTAAGGTATGGTCATAAATGTTGCCAATCTTTATATCATGTTTGAAAAATCTAAATTTTTGACATTGGGATATAACGATAAATGCCAATTGGATTATTTCTGCCATTTGATTGTTTCCTCATTCCGGCATGATTAGGGCAATTTTACTGATTCAATGAGGCAAACAAACTGCTTTTATTTCTCTTATTAATCATTCCATTCTTTTCAGACCGCCAACTTTGAAACTCTAATGATTGATTGTGATAATTTTTATGGTTTTTTATTCTCACTTGCCATATTAAGCATTTGAATGAAATTAGACCTCAATTCTTCTAAATATGTTACCATAAATTTAAAATATATTGCTTATTTTGCATTATTACTTAAATTTACTTATTTTTAAATATTATCCTAATTTCTCATAAGTCAATGAATTTTATAAGTATCTAACCAAAAATACATTTACAAAAAATCTAGAAACCGAAAAATACCCTCTCAATATGGTGTGTGTCAGACCGTAGTGCATCGAGTATTAATTGTATCCATTAAAATTAATTAAAGATTCGAAATTCAAATATTTATTTTTATTCACAATAATCAAACAAAAGAATTGTTAAAACACCAAGAATATCTTGAGTAAGAAAACATCATTCTATTATTTTAAATTATATAATTATATTATAATTATACTTACATTTAAATTATTAATATAATATTTAAATTAGTTGATTAATTAAGTTGAGCTTTATTTAATTTATTCGTTACATTTCCATCCTATTAAAAATTTTGAGTCATTCTACATTTCTTGTTAATATTTTACCATTTGGCATTCTTATTTCAACTCCTTTCGTGTATTTTATTGGTCATTACTTCTGGGACTTCATATCGATCGTCTTCTTTATTACGGAAATCTTTTCTAATTAACACAATATCACCCTTTACAAAATTTCTATATGTTGAGTTCAGCATAAATTCAACTTCTGGAAGTAATTCAACCCAATTTCTATGAAATTTATCTTTAAGTTAAATATTAATTTCATCCATAATTGTACGAAATTTGCCTTTATATTTGTCCGTTAGCTGAGTGATGATAAGGAATTGAAAATACCAGTTGACAGTTATGTAATTTACAAATTTTTTTCAACATAGTGCTTTCAAAACCTTTACCCCGATCAGTATGTATAACTCGCAGTGCTTCGAATTATTTATATTCATTGGTTCTTTATGATCATTGTAGTAGTTTTTTCATCTTGGGCATTCACTGTATTCAATGATACATATTTGCTATGCTGATCAATAATAACTAGTATGTATTTTTCTTATTTTTAATATTAGTTTTTAATGGGTCACATAAATCCAAAAATATCGATTCAAATAATTCTACATCATCTGTTTTTACTATTCCATTTGAACTATAAATTTACCTATTCTCCTTTTATCTATATTTTCAATAATATCTTTAATTTCTTCCACATTCTTTTGCCAAATGTTTTCACTATCATCTGTCATCAAGGCCAAAAACTTTGGTTTTCAGCTTCCCTACTTTTGGGTCTCGGTGAATCATTTGGCATTGTATACATGATGTGCATTCACTTCTTGACATAGTATCGGCATTTGAATAACTGTCACCTTTTTTATATTGCATATCAATGTCTAAGTCGCTAAGGTAGTACTTCCATGACTGAAATTGAAGTGTCAAATGTTTTTTTAACATAAAAGTCTGTCTTATGGTCTGTTTTCAATTTAAATCTTTTTTCATATAGATAATGTTTAAAGTCATTGGTAAAATAATAAATTGATAACAATTCTTTGCGTGTAGTGCAATATCCAAGTTCATGTTTACTCATAGAATTGAAACATCTTGGGCGTATGGTTACTTCACTCTGCTGCCATTCTATCATTGAATTGTGTTTGATTACTTTCCATTCGAACTACAATTGCTAATATATTAGCAATTACTTCTGCTAATTGCACATTGTGCGACGCCACATCTGATATGGTGACAAATAAAGACGCCAATTCACTTGAATGTGGTGTCTGATCTGAAGTATGCGTTTTTTGGGTGCCTCTTGAGGCCATGCGTTAAGGTTTCTTTATCCAATTTATGCTCTTTAACAAAGTTTTCATAAAATCGTTCTTCGATATTCACAAACTGGAAAAATGTCTCGATCTCTTCAATGAATTTCAGAATATCATCTCAAATGTTAAAAGTATCTGGAGGTTTCACAAAATTAGCCAGGAGCAAGGTCACGATGTTAGACTGTGTGCATCGAGTATTAATTGTATCGATTTTAATTAATTAAAGATTCGAAATTCAAATATTTATTTTTATTTTCAATATTCAATTTTAGGCCAACAATATCTTGAGTAAGAAAACATCATTCTACAATCATTAGTAGGGAGAAGTGTGGAGCCGGGAAAAAGACATATGATTCAACCCCCCCCCTGGGGAGGAGGGTTTTTTATGACTTATCAATTTTTAAATTTGAATTTTTAAAGGTTAAATAAGGTCAGACCACCAACTAAGGTTATCATTCGAAAGGTCTGTGAGAGGTCTATGCAAAAGTCATACTCTCGACTATTAATTATTATTATTATTATTATTATTATTATTATTATTATTATTATTATTATTATTATTATTATTATTATGTAGTCAGAGTTTATCCGACTAGATATTTTGTCCTCCTATGGGTATTAGTCGTAGAGTACTGCTGACATTCAACATGTTGTATTCAAGACAATAAAATGAATACATTTATTAAACAATAAAATTTAAAATTAACAATGGTAATCTAAATATTGATGTACTCATATTATAATTTTTTATGTATTATGTATTTTTATTATTATTACTATTATTATATATAATCAGAGTTTATCCGACAAGATATTTTCTCCCCCCCCCCCCCTCTTTGAGTTTTGCTCACACTCATTGCAGTACAAATTAAAATAATAATAGAGATGTGTCACATCATAATTTTAAAGACTTAATAATAGATGGTAGTGTCACCGCAAGATCACATACCCCCTCTTGTGGAAACATTTTTTTTAAAAAAATTTTTGTAGGACAAAGACAATAACTCATCCTATTTTTAGAACAAAGACAATGACTCGCCCGATGACTCACCATATTTTTAGAACGATGAGTCATCAAAAAATTATTATTATTTTTCAAAATATTATTAGTGATCTGGCGGTGACATGGTTTTTGTAATGCAAAAAGTTAGTGTTCCTATCATCCGAATATATTAAACGATAACTCATTTTAAACCCCATTGCAAGACCCTTTCAATGAGCTATAGATATATTTATTGACATTATTGGTAAAGATATTAACGCCCGCGCGAATGTTATTATTATTATTATTTATTTTTATATATATATATATATATATATATATATATATATTCCGAGTTTATCCGACAAAATATTCTGTCCCCGTATGGGTATTGCTCACAAGGGTACTATTATTATTATTATTATTACTTTTATTTTTATTTTCAAAGTTATTTTAGAAGTTTTATTATTATTATTAATATTTTCAAAGTTCTATTATTGCAATCAGATATCACTGCAAACTAAAGTAAATATGAACACTATTATCAAATTATATAAAAATAAGAAACTTTATAAAAAATTTTAGTTGCATGCTCACTGCAAACTAAAGTAAATATGAACACTATTATCAAATTAAATAAAAATAAGAAAACTTTATAAAAATTTTAATTCTTTTAATGGCTCAACATAAAGTCCTAATCCATAATGAATACATTACAAGTTTTCAATAATAATAAAACAATTTTTAATATTCCTTCTATGTTTAAACACTTTTAGGAATTTTTAATAATATTACCACCATAATGATGTTTATCCATAGAAAGAAATACGAAAACTATAACGATTTTTCATTAATAAAATATAAAAATTAATACAAATCAATGTTTTTAAAAAGATATATTAATTTATCACATGAAAATAAAGATATATTAACACAGATTAATCACTTAATTGTTCATCGTCAATATCGATATCGTCAAATGTATTGTTCTGTGATTCGGTCAAATCATCATCATCGAAATCCGGGCTCATTCCGCCAAAAAGTGGCCCAACTTCAGATACCTGGTCAACATCTAGAACATCAACTCCTAAATAATGTCCATATGTCAGACTCGAATTTTTCCCATCCATAACTGCTTTTCGTCGTTGTTAACAACGCGATTTTATTGTTCTTAAAAGTATATAATTGGTGGTTCCGCGTCCCTATTCTAGTTTGTGGCACAGGAAATACTATGCTGTTGTAGCATTCGAAATATGAATGATGTCCAATTTCTGTACCTATCAATTTGACTCCCTTTGCTTTTAAATGATCTTTAGCCCCTAACAAACTATAGCACTTGGGACTCAAGAAAACCCATTCCTTATACCCTAAACCTTTACTTTCATCTTTAAACTTACCTATCACAGAATCAAGGTTTCTAGAGTATAAGGGATGTGCTGTGTCATAGTTCTAGTATCTAAAAGATTGCCACGAATCATTGCCGGCAAAAGAATGTCAAGCTTACAGTGCCTAACCTCAAGAAAAAAGGAGTCGGTGTCGCCGGCAACGATATTTATATCACAATTAAATTCCGACCTGTACTTGGCCAATTCCACATACTGTAGTTGATACATTCTTAGTTTAGACAGGTCTAGCGCTGATTGTCCGGTGTAACTAGGCCTGTCTAAACATATCGAATCTTTATTCAGATGGGCGGCTATCAAGTCATCATCAATTTTGATTGATTTCCTGAAAGTCGCCTTTGAGGCATATACAATCATCTTTTCAGCTGAATTGCATAGCCTCAAATTCATCCGCTTTTCCAAATTCTCCACCGATTTACCATACAAACTGTTATTAAATAATTTGTATAGATCCCTATATAATTCACACGTGGGATTAACCCGTAAGCCTGAGTTTAAAAAAAATGGGTGCATGCGAATATTTAATAGCTCTATGAACATTATTAATAATAGCCCCCAATTCTATATACATCTTGAGAAGCCGCCAATGAGGAAAATGGTTCAATGCGTGAGCATCAGCTTCTCAACTTTCGAATTTCGCGGGCACATCTTTTCAGGAGCAATCGGAAAATCATTCAGAAACTCATGCAAACAATCAGGTATATCAATATCAACCTCCATAGTATAGCCATATGGAAGATTATCCATATCAGCATTCTTATACTCATTCAAGACATCATCCAGATTGTCATACACCCATTCAATGTCAGCATAAGGCAGATTTTGGCTTAAAGCCCAACCATACAAGTTGTTAATATCTATGTACAACCCACCATGTATCCCTCCTTCATAGAAATTGAACATTTCCATGTCCTGCAGAAGTTCTATGGGTTCCGTTAATGTCATAAGCGCTGAGGCCCATGACATACCATGACACCTAAAATTTTCTTTATAAATGTTTTACTTATCACTTATTTAATGGCTTAAAGTTTGTCTACACAAAAATTAAATTCTAAATAGTTTTTACATATACATTATAGCAACCACCCACAAAGCCTACTTATATAAAATTAGTAGAAATAAACTTATTTTACTATAAATTCATATTCAAACCAATTGCGATATCTGCAAGAGTATGAACAATTTCAAATGAGAAATCTGATGTGAAAATTATTTGAACATCAAAAATTTGTTATCCGGATACCCGATTCAATTATCCGGGTAATAAAATACTCGAAAAAACACTCAAATTATGGGGTACCCGGAAATCCGAATTGGAAACACTAGTGCATATCATAATTAATATTATCTTTGCCATTACATTGTTGCATATGTTGCATATTAATTTAATAATTTTGGTATCTTTGAATTCGTTTTAATCAATTGTGATAATCAATAATGTTATACGTCATTGGCGTTTGTCATTATTAAATAACACACCCTCGGAGTCAGACCAGTAAGTGGTAGTTCAATAATCACCGACAAACTACAATATAACCAATATATCTATTTACTCAATAACCTTCTAAGTCAAAATTTACCATATGAAAATCTCAGTTTAAGATAATTTTGAAGGTATTTTAATGGTTTATAATTATTCAGATTGAAATCGCTTTGTATGGAAAAGAATGAATCTTAAATAGTAGAGTGACGAAGGAAAAAAGATTATATATACTTCAAATCCAAATTTCAGATTTAATCATTGCTATAATCTTTTTCCGGTTTTCCAATTATCCATGCTGTCATGATAATGGTTTTCCAGGATCCACTTTGTTTAATTTTCTTTCTGTTTACTTAACCCGGGGGTTCCTTAATTAATTAATTAAATAACGATTTTCTGTTTTTGTATGTTTCCTTGCATATCGACTCTTTCTGAAAATATATTAATGAATCCGTCCTCACGATATTTTCCATCATCTCATATTCACCTGACCCGTTTTCAAATTCCAATTCGATGATTTCTCGATTTTCAATTTTCAATATTCCTTTATTGATTATTTGGAAATTTTATATTTAAGGACCCCAATAAGAAGTAAAATATTTATCGATTACAGTTATTTAGTAAGTAGTAGATGGAATAACAAAAAGTGTGCCAGCTATGCCCCATATTGTAACATATTAGTTAATAAAATGTTTATGTTGGGCAATGTTACTAATAATATATAGTTGATTTATAAAACCAAATTTTATTCAATAGTTTCCTAATCATGGATTTAAAGCTACTTTTATTTAACGTATACTAATAATATTGCGCCAAGTTTTATTTAAATATATTTCAAAATCCTGCTGTGCCAATCTGTTCAAAGGTTTCTGCGAATCAATTTGTCAAGTGAATTTTTTTCAAATTTTAATTAAGCCCTTTAAAATCCAATCAAACTTTAGTTAAACACATGTCAAAATTAATTGGTCAGATATTTAATTTTCTTAGTAAAGGGGTGAGAGAAGTAATAAGAGTGCACTAAATATGAGTATGTCGTTAGTGGCGTACGCACGACGATCTTGTGTGCCCCCTGTAAGAAAAAGAATTGCAAGTAGCATCAATTACATAAGCATTTTTTATTTATGACTATAATGAAGGGGTCTCGGGAGGTCCTGGTAATTTCAATACAAAATCCTATCCTCGTTACAAAAGCCATGGATTTTTCTGACTATAGTGAGGGGTCTCGGTGGGTCCTGAGATTTCCAATACAAAATCCGACTATCACTAAAAATGCCATGGTATTTCTAAGTATAATTAAGATGGGTCTCCATGGTCCAGATAATTTTAAGAAAAAATCCGATCCCCGTTAAAAAGCCATGGTAATTTAAGGTCCCATGATATTTTCAATAAATAATTCAACTATCAATAAGAAAGCCAAGATATTTTTAAGGTTCCAGGGTATTTTGTACACAGAATTAATGGTGAGATATTTGATTAATCAATGGCCACGTGAAATTAAGTAATGAAGGATCTAAATTTTTAAATTAACAAAATTAATGATAAATAGGTAAATGTAGTGCCTGCAGAAACTCAACGATATTTAGATTAATTTTTATTATTATATTAAATTTAAAATTAAATTACATGTCATGGGTCTAAATTTAAAAAAAAAAGTAAATCTAAGGTCTAAATTTTTAAATTAAAGTAATCAAGGAGCTACAGAAATTAGAGTAACTGATGGGATATATTTGGTAAATCAGTAAATTAAGGATAAATAGGTAACTTAAGTGCTAAATTTTTAAATTAAATTAATAATTTAAAATTTATTGTCAGTTATTTTGGAAAACTGTCAGTCACTGGCAAATGGTATGAAATAATTTTCAAATGCAAATTTAAATGAAAATTTTTTGCTGATAATAATAATAATGATAATAATAGTAATAATAATAATAATAATTCAACAATCAGATACCAACTACCAGGTACTTACAATCATGTACTAACAACTAAACACTATCACTAAGAACCAAGTACTTACAACCAGATACCTGCAACCAAAAACAACCAAGTACCTACAACGAGCTACTTACAACCAAGTACTTACAACCAGGTACCATCAACAAAATACCCACAAATCCCAACGAAATACTAACAGGTTACAATCAGTCAATAGTTAGTAACAGGTTGTTGGTATCTAGTTGTAGGTATCCGGTTGTAAGTATTTTGTATCTAATTATTAATACCTAGTTGTTAGTGTCTAGTTGCTGGTATCTAGATTTAGGTATCTGGTTGTAAGTACATTATTGAGTTGCAAGAAATCAAAAAGAGGATCTCAAGTATCAGATGTAAGACTTGCAAATTCATTATCTTAGTATTATGATTGTTTATTTAGTTAAGTGGTTATTGTGTAAAGACCATTTTATATAATAATTTCATTTCAAAATAACTTTATTTAATTAATTTAATTTAATGGTCTGAAAATTTATTCAAAGTATTATCAAATATATTCTAAATCTAACAAATTATTTTAAGACTTGACAAACTAGATTAACCAGTTTAAAAAGTTTATTCATAGTTTATTGACTGGTTGTAACCTTTTAGTATCTCGTTGGTATTTGTGGATATTTTGTTGATGGTATCTGGTTGATAATGTTTAGTACCTAGTTGTATATACTTGGTTTTTTGTACTTGGTTCCTAGGTGTAGGTATCATATTGAAAGTACTTAGTACCCAATAATTAGTACTTGGTTGTAAGTATCTCGTTGTTATTTGGTTGATAGTGCTTAGTACTTGGTTGTTGTTGCTTGTAGGTATCTGGTTGTAAGTACTTGGTTCTTAGTTGATAGTGTTTAGTTGTTAGTACATAATTATAAGTACCTGGTAGCTAGTAGCTAGTTGTTGGTATCTGATTGTTGAATTATTATTATTATTATTGTTGTTATTAATTAAAAAATGCTTGAAGGCTATAAATCAGTAAATATATCGATGTTTTTGATTTTCACGAATTTTATGCATTGCCTTTTTCAAGTGAATTTTTGTTATTATAATTATTATTATTATGTTGAGCTAGAACTGATTTCTAGACCCAAAAATTAGGTTCGTGACTAATGTGTCGGTACACAACATGCACACCCAGCATTAAATTTACTTAAAATTAAAACATATAAAACATCAAGTAAACAATAAAAATAAAGAGAGCAACACACAAAACTTAAATCATCTAAATAAAAATAAAATGGAACCCAGTAAGTGTTGCACAAAATCTTACTCAAATATAACCGAAAAACATAAAACAACTAAAAACACATCCGAATGAAGACTATTTGGAAAAATTAGAAAATTTAAGAAAAATTTCATAAGTCATTCTTAGAGAAAATTACAGCAGAATTTCAACTAAAAACCCAGAACAATCCATGAAAATGGCGAAATCCATCAATGCTGCCAGTCGATCCAATAAAATCTATAAAAATAAATATTTTATTTTAAAATATAAAAATTTTATAAAATAATTTAATAAGAAATAGATTAAATTTAACATTGCATGTTCTGGAAATGCCCAAAACCATCATGGAGGCAAATTTAATAAAAAATAATGAAAAATAAAATTTTAAAAATAAAAACAAAAGTTTTTACGAACATTTTGCCGTGAAAATTGATTAAAATAGATAATCGGTTTCAGAATAAAAATAATTCGGATTTATTTTACTGTACTTATACATGCACACCAACTTGCACGCCAAAAATAAGATATATATAACGACGCATTTTAGTCACTCCCCTTTTTTATGCCAGAACACTTTTGCCACATTCATTGTATTATAGCAGACCTGTCAAACTCAATTTGCACCACGGGCCACATGAGCTAACTAAATATGGCATGGGCCGCAAATTTTTAATAATATTTAAAAATAGTAAATTAAAAATATTTCAGATTTATTCAAATACGTATATACAAATAATAGAGATAACTAATACAAATAACCGATTTATTCAAAAATATACCAAAAAGGTATTATATATTATTAAACAAAATATACAAAAAAAATATATTACATATTTTTTTATAGTAAATAAAGCTTTAATAATAAACAATGGACATTATTACATATTATTATAAAATATACATATTATTAAAACATTACTTTTTGACGATAATTGACACCGTTTTTCACTAATCAAATCATTATAATTTGGTTCAATATTTTGAGCTGGTGTAATCTTTAAAATTGACGATAAATATTGATCAGTTAAATCTTTCGGGAGTTTTATTGTTTTTCATTGTAGAAAATAACTGCTCGCATAAATATGTACTTCCGAAAATCGCCAGTATACGCATCGCAAAAGAAGACATTTTGTGAAACCGATCCTCAGGTAAATAAATACAAAACTCTGGAATTCCAACTTCCATATATTTTTGTAAAGAGTCACCTTGCATTTCAATTACTTCCATTTGTAAATCTTCGTCGATAATTTCAACTTCAATTAGCAGGCGAAATAAAAAGTTGAAACTGTAATTCGCAGTTTTTGAAATCCTTAAATCTTTTATCGAACTCCAATTCCAGCAAATTAGTTTGATGAGCATGTTCTGTAAATTTCCAAGTGGGCAATTTTTGCAGCTTTCAAAATGAACAATATTTTATTTTTTTATTTGTTTTTGACAGAGTGATAATTTTTTGAAAAATGTTAATGTTATCAAATAGTTTGGTAACAGTTTGATTTTTGCCTTGAAGTTGAAGATTAAGTTGACTAAGTAAACATGTAATGTCAACAGAGAAAGCTAAATCTATTACCCACTGTTCATCTTTTAACTCAGCACATTTTCCAAGAAAATAATAATTTCATCTAGCAAGTAGAAAAATCGTTTTAAAACCTTATGACTCGAAAGCCATCGAAATTCCGTATAATATGGTAGATCTGTATATTAACTTTTTATATCTTTTAGAAATGACGCAAATTGGCGATGATAAAGGCCATGTGCTCGAATAAAATTCACAATTTTTGTGACTTTTTAGCGCATGTCCGATATTTAAAACTTTTGAACACAGTGCTTGCTGGCGAATAATGCAATGAAAATGTTCAAAATACTTTACTTCTTTACATATTTCTTTAAGTTTTGCAACGACCCTCTTAGTATTACCCGTCATAGCCGGTGCACCATCAGTTGCAAAACTAACCAACTTTTCTAACGGTAAATTATATTTATTAAGAACTTTCATTAGTGCATCAAAAATATCAGCTCCAGTAGTTGTATTGTGCATAGGAAAAATTTCCAAAAGCTCTTCATTCACTTTAACGTTGACGTCACATCAGCGAATAAAAACTGCCAGATGAGCAATGTTTCGAATGTCTGTACTTTCATCAATTGCAATAGAAAAGGCTTATAAATAAAAAAAAGAGCTTATAAGTATATTATTTACTCTCTTGGGCTGAGATAGTATATTCTGTGTCCTCATCCCGCATTGAAATATATCCTGACAACGTCAGTGATTAGGAAGGGCCAAATTTGAATTATCCTTTTCAAAGACAAAAATCAACTTTCGAAATTATTTTTTATTAAAAACATCCAGCCAAAAGTTTAGAAATGTATTAGCGAGGGCATAAAAAGAAGTCACATGAAATCAGCTTTGCTTTGCACCTTGGGCAATTCCTTCCTTGATTTTTTACACAGTAGTACCATACCATGTCTGGACTTGTGACCAAACACTTTGCAACTGGCAGAAGAAACATCTTTGATGGCTCTTTCAACGGCTTGAGAATGACAGGGAAATTGTTCTAATGTAATTTTCTTATTCATCTTCAATTCATGATCCAATATATGAGATAAAAGAGGGGGAGGCGTCAAATTACATTTTGTCCAGTCAATCATGTCAACATATGATGTAGCAGACGACTGAAGAAAGACAGTATTCTTGTCCATAGTGCGAATCACTTCGGAAGGGAGAAAGTTTTGTCTTGCAGTTATGATTTTTTCTGTTGCAAACTTTCTGATTTCTTCATCATCATCACCAACAGCAGCTAGGAGTATATTTTCTGGATGTGAGAAGTAATTGTTGTTCTGAATGACAGGAAAGATGATTTCTTGGTCTGATGGATCCAAATCCTGCAGAAGTTGGAGCATATAAAAAATATTTCTTGCACCATCTTGGCATGACGAGTGAGTCTTTATATAAAACCATGACGGTCCATAGAAATTGACAATAAATTTCACTATTCGCATGAGAGGTTCAGATGGAGCAGTTTCGGACATATATAGTCGCAGAATTCTATTAGCTTTCGTTAGCCAGCGACTGTGATTCAAATTTCCTGGTTGTGCCATTTGTAGAAAAGGGACATCCTTGTTGTTGTGGTACCCTTTCTGGACTGCCAAGCATACTCTGAGGAAATACAATTGATCAGTGTTCAATTCTTTCTTAACATTTTCACTAATATCTACGACCTTTCCAGGAAGGGACATAAAGGCTACTACGGGCTTGTCTTTTGGATCAAAATCAAGAACGCTTCCTATTTCACCACATGACGTTTTTGGACCTTTTGTTTCTCCACCATCGACGACTGAAAAATACTTCCTGAATGGCAATTCATTTGCATGCAACAAGCATATCAGCCATTGTAGAGGTCGCCCTAGGCTTTTTTCGAGTCTTCTGATTATTCCATTATTTTTTCCGGTGTTTGTATTGGTTCCATCGCACACAATTGCTTGAAGGGTCAGTGAGGACTGCGTGCTAACGATGATTGACATGATTTCTTTGCCAATATCCACAGCTTTACTACTTTGAGGTACAACATGATCGATATATGTATCCCCTGGAAAGGCGACAATCACATAATGCTCCTCTTTTAGGATCCTTCTATGAAGTAAGGTGGAATCTTGTTTCCCGTCGAAACCGAGGCAAATCAAGTTTTTCGCTTCTGCTGAATGCTGTTCAATTTCTCTCTCCCTCCAGTACTTTCTCTGACGCCGTAATTTTGCGGGATCGATGATTGTTTGAGAGGATAACAGTTCCATATCTTTCAGAAAAGCGTTTACTAGCAAACACGTGTCTCTGTTGCTCACACCACATCTGTCAACAGCTTTACTTAATTCAGGATAATGTCTTCTATTTTGAAATTCATCACATTCTTCTACGCTTGACTCTGAGCTTTCTGTTGAATTGTCTAACTTATCTTTACTTTCATCACTAGCGGCTTCACTCTCCGTGTCACTTCTTGAGGTCGGATGTAGATCGTTTACTTCAGTGTCCATTATTTCATTTTTCATTTGTTTTCCTTTTCCTGTAGGGCTGCTTTTCGTTTGTTTTCTCTTCAATTTTGAGGTTTCCTGTCTGTCCGTATTTCCGATTTTCATGTTTCTGGTAGTTTGTTGGTCAATCCAGAACTCCCACTCTAAGGTAGGAATTTTCAAGGCCAATCGGCATGTACACTGACTTCTTCCACGAGCACCATCATTAAAACATTTGCAGCAACATGTCAAACAATTTGGAAAACGAGCTTAACTTATCTTGAAATTTGGCAGATGACCTCTTGCATTCTGGATACTTCTCTAATTCACGCACTTTTGATATTAGTCGCTTGATACGAACCACAATACTACTGAACTCAACAGTTGGGATACTTGCCTTCATATAAATTTCCTTCACCTTATTTGCGAGAAGAGTTGCTTGTTCGTTAAAGCCAGTATGAAATTGCGTACATTTCTCATTGTAACAGTAATCACGAAACACATCTTCACAAGTAGGTAATTGGTTTCTGGGTAGTTCACAAGTTTGACCAAACAGACAATGACGTGATTTACTTCTTGTTTTGCGAAATTGCTTATTTCTCTGTCCCTTCATAACTGCTCTTCTGTACTCAGCTCTGGCAAAATAAAAGTGAATCATCAAGTTAACTTTTTTAATTAGGTCCAGCAAACACTTGACATCCAATCGAAACAAATTAAATTATCTGAGTTTAGACTGACTAGTAGTATCCATGTGGATTATGTGTTGACTGTAGTGTGTGTGTTAGTATTGTTCAGAAGAAATTGTCTTTGTGAGTGCTTGTGTGAAGGTGCTTCCGTGAATTAACCTCTCTATACATGCACGCGTTAGCTTGGACTTGTGAATAGAGCATGTCAAAAATGGTCTTTCTGCAAGCGTGTGACTGCTTGCAGGATGAATTTACAAAGGCACGTGTGCGAGCATTTTTACTGGGATAGTACTAATATATACAAACAAAAGTTGGGACCTGTAAACCCTTTTAAACAGCAGTCTTTTGCAGGGATATTTCATTTTCTAGCATAAGTACAACTTTTTAGGCATGTTTGGAGAAAAAAAAAATTTCGACCCACCCTAATATGCAAGTCGCATCTTCCAGCAAGAGTTTGTCAATACAGCAAACCGTTCATGTTTTTATTCTGATATAAACATTGTAAGCTCTCGCCGTAGTTAACAATTAGAACAGCTTCATCCAAAACAGTTTTCATGTCAATAGAAATTTTCATACATACAAGAGCGTGCGTATGATGGACACAATGACTGCTGCTACAATTTGGTACAATATTTTTAATTCTTGATATAACGCCCCCAGTTTTTCCAACCATTGATTTTGCACCATTACTACAAACATCAATACATTTATGCCAATTAATATCATGTTTTTTCATAAAATTGTTAATGTTGTTGAAGATTTCTTCGCCAGTTGTATTTGTTTCTAAAAAATTGCATAAAAGTAAATATTCTTCTATTGACTTGACAAAATTATAACGTACAAAAACAAGCAAAACGGCGAGACCTACTACGTCAGTTGATTAATCTAGTTGTAAAGAATAAGAGTCACACAAATTCAGACTAGAAATAAGCTCTTTTTAATATCATCTGCAAGATCTTGAATACGTCGGGCAACTGTATTGTTTGATAATGGCACCATATAAATCCTTTCTACAGGTTTTTCATCTTCAAACATACACAATACAATATCTTTTACACTGTGCATAATAAGTGTTTCTGCTATGCTGTGTGGTTTAACAGTGAGGGCTATACTGTAGCTTCTTTGTACGAAGCTTGATTTGCTTCTTCATTGTTTGTTTTTACAATTTTCAGCATGGATAATTTTGTTTTTTCCAATTCCTCAAGTTTTCGTTTAAAAAAACCTAATGATTTGTTACCAGATTTCTTTTAAGTTTAGTTGGGGCAAGAGAAGCGTTCGACAATATTTTATTGCAAATAACACACCGCGCTTTGTGTGTGTCTGTATTGCCTATACCTGTAAATCCATACGACAAATAACTGATGTCATTTTCGTTTTTTTATACACAAGATTGACTAATTAGTTTGTCTTTTTAATTGAGAATAATCACTTTTTGTAGAAGTGCTAGGCTTTGGTTTTTCAGAAATATCTTCAGCAGTATTGTTGTCAGCAATAGGTGCACTTATTGAAGTGTTTCCCTTGTTTTAACCAACGTTCCATCATCACAAGAAATTGGGTTAACTATTCACAAAATTTATCGATAATAAAAAAATACTCATACGATCATTTTCAAAAATTGAAAAAATAACTTACCTTTTTATCAAATATTATTAAAACTAATTTTAAATTTGGTTTTTTAATGCGTATTTTAAAACAATATAATTAAAAAAACCTGTGGTTTCCCTTTGAAAAATAATTTTAAATTGGATCGAATAAAATCGAGAATTATTTATTGATCTTTATTTATAAATCTTTTTTTTATAAATTATTTACCAAATTTTCGTGGAACCCACTTTGGGAAACGCTGCTCTAGATCGTTAATTTACATATAGAATTATTCAGATCTATTACGTTACTATAACTTATAAATTATAATTTTGGCGATTAGCCAATTTGTCTTTAAGAATCTTCAACTGATTAGCAATCTCAAATGCTGTTATATTTGAACTTTCAATGATTTTAATTGAGTCGTTGAATGAATAAAATCCAAAATTTGCCTACTTTATTATTGAAGAATCACTGAATGGCTGGTGGACATTTTTGTAGAGTTTGGAAGTATTTCTTCAACGGATTAAATAATTCGATTAATCGACGTACAGCTGGATCAAGTGACAAAAATCGAGTGCTTCCATAGTTCAATAACGGTTTAAATGCATGTTCCGTTTCGTCGCACAAACATTTAAACGACTCAGAACGAACAGAGTGAATACAGAAATGCTTGCACAGCTTCACGATCACAGCTTCGATATCAACTTCTAATATTTCACATCCAGCGTTTGAATCATTATGAATAATATGAGCAAAGCAACAATTTCCAATTAATTCTCGCTTTAATTCCACTTGTAGCTTTCTCCATACATTATTTGTTCCATTTCTGGTAATGCCACCGAAATTCAAATTTGTATTGTCAGCAGAATAAGAAATAATTTTGTGACTTAAATCATTTTTCCTTATAGTTTCGATGAGGATATTGCATATTGTTGAAGACTTGTCATATGGAATTGATGCATTTAAGGTTTTCCAATGATTTGCACCTTTTAGAGGATCAAAGAAACGGATTACAATCTTGATATTTTTATGATTTGGTGTGTCCGTCATGATTGATGTGAATGTTCGTTTATTTAGAGCATCTCTCATAATATTGTCAACTTATGGAGCTATAACTTTTTTGATAAGTACGGCTATCTTTGTACGTCCCAATGAACATTTTTGTATCAAAACATTTCTTATTAAACCTGCAGTACAGTCATTTGAACGAAAAGAGAAGTTGTGTTTTCTTGTATGAATTGCAATCGTTGACTCTTTTGCTGCAAGACTCAACTCATCTTTATTTGCCTCAATTTTCTTGAAAAGTCGCTGACTTTCTTGCTAGATGATCCAGCTTCTAAAGATGCTGCGACCGCCAGAGGAAATTGAGAATTCTGTACAGCATATTGAGCAATACGCTTTGGAGTCATCATGTGCCACTTTTGTTATAAATGGAAATTCAGTCGTGTAGTTTACATCAAAAGAAGTTTTTCTTCTCTTCTCAGACATATTGGCCTAAAAAATAAAAAGAAATTTTCACAGATCAAAAATGAGTAAAATGAAATTTTAGATTAATAGTTATAATAATTAATTGTATAGACTCACTTGACAATTAAATAACTTAAATTACAGAAAATAATTAATTTTCACTGTTGAATCAAATATGGTAAACAATTAGGTTAATTCCTATGTAGAAACTATGCACTTTTTTCCACCAACAGAAAATTTAAATTATATTAGATCGTTCGAAATTTAATTGAATCAGAATATTATATTTCACATCTAAAGTATTTTTTAATTAATTAAACTAAGTACAAAATTAATTTGTAAAAACAAAATATTTTAAACTCTTCAAGAAAAAAACGGACAAAATCTTTGCAAAAACGTACAACGGACAAGTGATGAAAAAAACAGACTGTCCGTTGAAAATAGTCACATCTGGTCACCCTAAGTTATAAGTTATAATAGAAATAAAATAGAAATTTGCATTGTTTATAAAAATTTTCTGGTCTTATGGATTGTTAACAATTACTCCTAATTCATAATATAAAACTTTCCATTTCCAAATTTATATTGTTAATAAATACCTCTTAATTCATAAAATAATAAGGTGACCATTGATATTTTTTTCTAACCGCGTACATTATAAAAATGAACTTTAATTTTTACCAAATAAACAAAAAAAGTTATTTTATTTCAATAAAATACTGATTCAAATCACATTTCAAGTACATATAATATTTTATATTATTTATTTTTTGTATTTCTCAACGGAATGAATTATTTTCAAGATTGTTTCATCTTTTTCTAATATATTGGTAAATTCAGTACAGTTTACATTTCGTAAATTAAATTTGACTTTTAATATTGCAGACAATGCATTCACAGATAATCGCAATTTATCGTCAGTCCAAATTTCATTGGAAATTGAAAACACTCTCTCCACTGAAGCATTTGTACCTGGCAAACAAAAAGCTGCTTAAACCATTTTTAAAATATTTAGGAATGGAATATGGTATTTTGTAAAGTAAGAAAAAATTTCAACCCAACTTTTGTCTGGTTCGATTGCTTTTAAATGCCATTCTACAAACTTTTCTTTTGTACAATACAAATTCACTCTATGAACTTCATCAAATAATTCATTGTCGTCGATTTCAAATTGAACTAAATTTTTCAAATAAGAAATTGTGTCAGTAACTTGTTCCCATTTTACATTTTCATGAAGTAATGTCCTTGCAAATATATACACTTTAAAATGTTGAGTCCATTCTTCTAAGTATTCCGAACAAACACGATAAAAACTGTCAACTTCCTTCATAAACCTTTTCTTAATATCATTATTTGATTTTTCAGCGTTTTTTAATAGTTGGGTAACCATAAAAGGAAGAAACTGTTTGTCTTTTCTGGTTTCAATTTGTTCTTTTAAATCTTTTAAAATTATAGCAACTTCAGCAGCAGAAATATCGTCCTTTTCAATTTTTTAACAGTGTTGTGAAAAACTGTAGCTTGACTGTGGTTAAATAACAATAACATTTCACTAATTTCATCATTGAAAAACAAATTTAAGACTTTTGGACTTTTGTCAATGCTGAGAAAGTATGATTTTAGTGGCTGATACAATTTCAAAACTCTTTCAATTGCTGGAAGTAAAGCTAAATAACGTACTTTTGAAAATCCTAATAGTTTTCGATATTCAACGCCAACTTCTTCACAGAAATTTTCTAATGATGCCACTCTTACAGTAAAACGATGAAAAAACAGATAAATTTGAGGAATGATGATTTCGACATCAATTGACAAACTTGATGAGGCAGTATTAATTGCATTAGATAAAATGTGTGCGTTGCAGCCAACTCCAATAATGTTTCGCTGAAATTTATTGTAGATTTTTTGTAGACATTGTTTATTCCTCGTCGCTTCAATCCACCGAAATTTAAGTTTGTGTTGTCTGCAGAAATAGCCAATATTTTGTTAGACATTTTTTTATCATTAAGAAACGAGAATGGTAAAAAGATTGAAAGAAACGTGGAAAAACTTTAAAAATTTCTTAAGGAGGGGGATATGAGGAAATTGAAAGATTTTTAAAGATTAATTAGAAATTTTGTTAAATTTAGAAAATATTTTTTATCATTTTTAAAAAATATTTTTATTGAAAAATATTTTAAAAGAAAAACTGAAATTTGTTTAAATAACACAAAATAAGAAGAGACAGGTTTTGGAGTTTATAATTTATTAAATAAAATTTATGGAATTATTTAGTGATTTGAAAACAGATTTTAATGTTCTAACGGATGAGAATCCTAATATGGTGTATTACCACTTATTTAAGTTAATTTTAAATTTTATCGACGGAAAGTTCCCGGGTTACTATTTTTTTTAATTATACAAATTTCCCCCAATAAAACCACCAAAAATAAATTTAGTACTTATTAGAAACCACACTCCCTATTTCCAAAATGAACCTCAAATTTTAATAAAATTAAAACAAAAACACAAAAATCTATTTTTAGAAACAACAACCCCCATATTACTGAAACTAGTGCCACGAAGATTACAACGAATCAAAGAAATCTATATTCAAAATAATGTCCCTGCCTATTTCTAAAACCAGTTCCAAATGTTAATAGAATCATAAAAAAAATCCCCAGCAGCAAAATGAGAATACAGCAACAATCTCTGGAGTGAAACCATTTCAAGTTTTGAAAGCTACCATGATAACGCTTATGTATAGCTAAGGACTCTACATTCCGCACTAATAACGATAAATGAAACCAAGATTTGCCTAATGGATCACGAGGAAAGCAAGAAAGAAAAACCATCGATCACCTTTAGCATAGTGACACAACCAAATAAACGAAGTAACCAACTCCAAAATCTATGATAAAACTCGATAAGGAGTAGAATTTTCCCCGAAAAAGGCCGAGCTCAGGAATCAATGAGAACTTTGAGTGTCATTCCAAATCGATTTTGCTCTGGATCCACAGTACCTCATTTGAATTTAATCCTTATTGCAATACTCTGAATAATAAATGAATTGGGAGAAGGCTATTGAAGATCATGCCGCTTATGACAATCACACCGAGTACCGCGAGAATGAAACTCGGAACTAACACTTTTCACCCCGGTGCGATTGAAGTTAACGGTTTTGCATACCCAACATTCTGAAATCTATAAGAATTAAATTGTCACTTTAAAATGCAAATTAAATAATAATTATATTTTGAATTTTTTAATTAAACAAATACCTAATTAAAACTAGGTAAATAGTGAAACTTAGGTGATCATTTCAAAAACTAGCAACAAATCGAAGAGAAAGATGTAACAGATCAAAAGGAAAAGATTGAACTAATTCGAAAAGTAAAAATATTCCTTTTCTGAAAAGGTTATTCACAATTTTAGATAAATAAATCTGACCAATTTATGTGAAAACTAGTAAGAAAACTAGTAGTATCATAAATCATTAAGTTATGTGACTTATTTTCAAACGAAGCTGACCCGGTTGGCCACCAAGTATTTGAGTTACCCTTGTAAGGCGATTAAAAGGTTTGTTGAATTCTTATTGCGGAATTCCCTAAGCATACAGGATAAAAAGACGTGAGCTCATCCTTAAAAGTAGATCGATGAGATGAAGTAAATGTCTGAACAGAAAGTTTTCGATAAAGATTTCACTCTCGAATATAACTTTAGAATGCCCAATCATTCAATTACGCTCAATCAGTGCGAGAACGATACATTAATGATGAACGGCCACCACATGGCCCAACAGAAAATGGAGCTCAAGACTCAATCATTCGACTTCGAACTTGGTGGGTTTGATATAATATAACAAAGGACTGGTGGACCTTGGCTCAGTTGTCCGGAAAGGGCGGGAACCTGAGTATTGGCCTGGGTCAAGCAGAAGGTCCAAATTAATATCCTGCAAGAGCCCTGCATACAGGCCATCGCGGACGTTGATGTTTTGCTATTATTATTATTAGCAAAAATTTGTCTTTGAAATTTATTTCATAAATATTCTCAGTGGCTGATGTTTTTTCAAATATCTGACAATAAATCTTAAATTATTACATTAATTTAATATAAAAATTTTGCTTTTAATTTTTTAAACTCTATTACATAATTTTAAAATATAGATCTTAATTTTAATTTAAAATTTTAGACCCTTGATTACTTTACTTTTAAAAATTTAGCACCTTTTACCTATTTATCTTTAATTTACTAAATTTCCAAATATAGCCCTTAATTGACTTAATTTAAAAATATTGCCATCCACTTAATTTAAAAAAATTGACCTTGATTTACTGATTTATCAAATAGAGCTTTTAATTACTAAATATAACCCATATGTTACTCTAACTTAAAATTTTAGCTCCGTGATTATTTTTATTTGAAATTTTAGACCTTAATTTACTTTTTTTAAAAATTTAGACCCATGATTACTTACTATTTAGTGATAGTCGGATTTTGTATAAAAAATATCCTGACACCAAAGAGACCCTCTTACTATAGTCAGAAAAAAGATATGACGTAATAGCTGTTACTTGCAATTTTTTTCCCTACGGTGGGGAGGAGGTTCACTGGATAATCGTACTGCAGTACGCCACTAACTTCCTACTAATATGACACATCTTATTACTTTATCACTGCATATAATTAGAACCTTATGGGAATTAAAGCATCGCAAAAACTAGAACTCATGAACATCCATGAAGTACACCTTAGGTACACCTATGAATTGTGTATACTTTTGATCTTTATATGCGATATTCCATACATGCCAATACTTTATGAGTTTAATATCATTTATATATTATATCAATATGGGACAAAGTATCAGTGCCAGCGTGAAAAGTAAAAAGAATCATTGCAAATCTCATTGATAAAATGTTTGACAAATTTCAAATTTGTTCAAAGGTTTTCACATTTCACTTTTAGGAACAATCTGGTGAAACGTAGCTCATTACATCAGTGCAAATATTCCTTTTAATATAGAAATCAGTATCGCCACGATCGAAAGTAATGCACATTCCGAAAACCTTAACCAAATCCTTTACAGAGTTGGTAGCTCCTTGTGTCCAAAAGGTTCCATACACGATAAAATGCCAATCGGTCGAAGTTGCTAAATCTGTTAGATCTGTTACATCGAAAACAGCAGATGGACCCACTTCAAACACCATGCCTCTTATTCCCACGTAATTTTTGTAATTATCAACGCTGGTGTAGCACGCCAAACGGCTTGTGCAAGACCCGTTTGTGAAATATCTCAAGGTATTCATGACTATTTCGTCAGTCATTTCGAATTTCGGATAGGCCAGTAAGTTACTGGATTTGTATTTACCCAGCACCAAGTATGGCTTCTTTTCTTGACTCAATAATAACGGAATGGCTAGCTGTGGATTCACTATACCGAATATCGAAGGGTTTTCACCAAGAAACGCACTTGTTATATTCTGTAGTATCTGGTAACTGATCGCGCTGGAATTCCCTTCAAACTGTACAAAATAAAGGATATTAATAAAAATCGTTTAAAACATACCAGATTGTTGTATCTATCATTGATAAAGGCAGACACTTTTGGGCAAGCCGTGTTAGATTGGCACGCTTCATTGAACGCGTACAAATAGCAAGTTGACGAATTCGGTACGATGTAGAACAATTTGCAATTTAGTTCGCTGCATTTTATAGCGCATTCGATAATTGAATTCGTTGAAATGTTTGCCATGCTGTTGAAAACGCAAGAGCTAACCGCACGGTAAATCTCTCCTGCGTTAACATTGATCAGCAAGGAAATGTATAACAAAATTAACATCAAACAAATATAATCATAATTTTCATGAAAATCATATTTATATAACTTGCTACCGTCATTGTTCTCATTTTTCCGTGAAGGGCAAATGGAGACCAGCATAATTTTACAAATTGCAAATGCATCAGTAAGCGCCTCTTTTATCTTCCATGTCTATAATATAATTAACATAAACATATTTATATTGCTTGCTACCTTCATTGTTCTCATTGTTCCGTGAAGGGGAAATGAATGAAACAGGCGTATTCAGAATAAATTTCAGCATAAATTTACAAATTGCAAAACTATTGGTAAGGGCCTCTTGTCTTCTTTGATCTATAATATAATTAATACAAATATATTTATTGTTTGTCACCTTTATTGTTCTCATTGTTCCATGAAGGGGAAATGAATGAAACAAGCGTAATCAATTTAGAAAATTAAAAGCATTAATAAAAACAAGATTTATTAGACCGGGATTCCTTATTGTTTGGTTAACACATTATTTTAATTTTTAGAATCAATTTAGCTGGAAGTAACCTAACTAATGATATGCGTAAGGATTTATATAGAAATACAGTCTTATCAAATAGTTCGACAATGTATCCTGGTGTTACTGTTCGAATGCACGTGTCAACTTTGTTTCAAATTTCTATCAGAATAAAACAATCTTGATTATAGTAAATACTTTGGATTAATAAAAAATGACTTCTGATTGCAAAATAAATGAAGATATTTTAACATCTATCAAGGCGACCACGTCAATTAGGCAATTGCTGTGTAAGTTAACGCCGAATATATATTTTAAAGGAATGCGATAAATATTTTTGAATCGACAAATTTACTTGTTTCCACCAAGATATGATGGTAGGGCTCTTGATCCACGTGGAGAATAAGGTGAAATAATTATAGGTTGATCCATCTATTAAATATTATCTTGAAGAACATCGAAAAATGTACACAAAGAATAACAAGATATGAAAGCTTAGTTTGAGTATAGACAGACTAAAAAAGTGAATATTCACTTTTAATTTTAAATTTATTTTTATGATAATTATTTTTTTTGTTATCATTTCTTTCATGGCTGATTATTCAGTTTTTTGTTGTTGTTTTGTTTATGTAATTGATTTGATCTTGTCAACATGCCTCTAGACCCACTATGACCAGCTCCTTTTGAACTGTTATCGTTCCGATAACTAGAATACTTCTCCATCTCTATTTCGTTTACCACTTTTTTCATAAAATTTCTATCTCGAATTTCTTTAATTTCTTTTCTATAGAGTTTGAACACTGTGAATTCTGTACACATAGGACATTGTCTTAATAGCAGTTTCTACAACCAACGTTTGATTTGGAATATGCTCTAAGCCAAGTTCGTCCAACATGAACAAAATGAAGGTGATAAACCCCAAAAATACATTTCAGAAAGAACATTTAGTGCAATTAGAATATTTTACAGCTTTATTCTTTGATTTTTCAGCATTGGCTTTTTTCTGTAATGTAGTCGTTTTTCATCCAAGTATGATTACCTGATTTTATGGTTTTGTTTAATTATCCCTTTCGGTTGCTGTAAACCTTTTTTCCTAACCATAAAACATATTTCAACCGTTTATTTCTATTAACACGCTTTCATCACGGATAATATACTGCTATTTCCTCGGTTATTGAGATTATGCAACTCCTCATTTCTTGATTGTTTTATTACATTCTTGGCAATAACACAAATGTCCACAAGGAACCATTAATATGTGGGCTTCTCTCCATTGTATCTTTATTTCTCGTATTTTTTGCTATTCTTTTCATGATTTGAATTTCTCGCATTTTTCTGCGTTGTTTCCTAGTTTTGATTAAACAGATATCCACTTCGCATTTTATTATTATAAGTTGTCTCATAAATACTTACAGTTTGATAGTTAGAACAAAGCAGTTAGAAATATAAATTTTTCATTTCCAATAGTATTAGTTTATTCATCTGGAAGTACGTTACCTTTTCCTAAAGATGATGCAGAAGATTATAATTGTATTGCATGTTCAAATTCAAGAACAATGTAACGCAGTTTTTCTTTAATATCTCGAACAATGTCTTTTTCTGATGTAGTTGTAAAATTTAAACCTCGTTCTATCAGTGTTTTCATCAAAGAATCTGTCAAATCTATTCCGTTCAAATCAAGTGAATGAATTGCACGAGGCAGCGCATAGCCTTTATAAATTGGCATAAAATGGAAATAATCTCTCTAAAACAGAGTTTAATCTCTAACATAGCTATCTATTTTACTCATGTCTACAATAATAAGAATCATATTCATAAGTTCAAAAAAACAAAAGGATTTCGAGAAAAACCTATTTTAAATAAAAATACCACAATTCGCATAATCCAGAAAAAACATAAACCAATCGATTCGACCTAACAAGCCAAATGGCATAAAATGGCAAGTAATATAAAAAATACATTGCCTCGCGTCTGTCTGCACACCCAACAGACAAACAAAAACAAATAATCAACTTTCACACAGGCGCGATTAATAATTGACAAGAATGTTTGTGACCAAAATTCTTGAAGGGTGTCAGTTGATTTTAGTTTTAAATTCAAAATTTTATAATTAATTTTGACTCAATTCCATATAGGTCATGGAGCTTAAAAATGACAATGTCGAAATTGTGCATTAAACCGACAAAATATGATCTATAATAATAATCACTAAAATATTAAAAGTAAAAAGAAAATTGGAAATTGAAATATTTTGCTGAATAAAATAATTCTCAAAAAGTAACTCATTATGATTATTAAATAACATTCAATTTTTAGTTTTAAGGGATTTTTTAAAATTTGATTAATTAATTAATAATTTATCTTTTATAATAACAAAGAGTCGATTTGAGTTGTTTAAATATTCATCATATATTAAATTTTATATGAAATCTTTATTGAAATAATTAATATAATAATAGTATTAATATAAAGCTGTATATAAAGATGCTTTTCAATGATTTGATGATATAGATTCAGAATATGATGATGTTTCTGATGGTAAAATACTTACCATTGCGATTTCCAATTATTATTTTTGTATTTATTAATAGAGCAAATTAAAGAAGATGAAGAGGAGGAAGAAAACGACAATTCTAAATGTTTCTAATCCGGTGATAATGATTCTATTATTTCTATCTTTAACAGCTTTGATAATGTTATAAAATTCATATTTTATTTATATTTTGTTACATTTGCAAGCGCCATCAACATTGAAAATTTATAATTTACTTTCAAATGTTTTTATTAAATCAAGCATGCCAATTATTTCCTTGTTGTTAAGTTGGAGTTTGAAATTTATTTTCATTTAAATGTAAACAGCTCTGTAATAAACCGCAAAACTCATTCAATTGCTCAAATTTCTCCATAATCGTCTCAGTATATAAAATGCTGTACATGAGCGGACCGTTGCATAATGAGCCAACTTCATTTAATATTTCTATTCATTCATTTCTCTTTAATGATTGATGAGATAAATAGAGTTGATCAATTTAGTTACAAGATCGAGAATATTTGCCAATGGCTTATAACCATCATTTACACATGAACTGATTGCTGTGAGATACGCAATGAAAGACCAGAACTGAATGTCAAACGCGTTCTGTGAATAATTTAGTAAAATCAATGATATATCCTCTAATCATTGCGCGCGCATCATCAGTGGTTACGCATACTGATGATATTTGCTGTTTTCCTTTGCTGTTCCTGTTGATGTTCCTTTTGCTGTTCTTGTTGCTGTTCCTTCTGATGTTTCTTTTGCTGTTCCTCCTGATGTTCTTTTTGCTGTTCCTCCTGATGTTCCTTTTGCTGTTCCAATCGATTGCAATTATTATTTCTCATTGATCAGTTTCACAAATGTTATCATTTCAATAATTATCCAATCAAATTTATTCAGCGCAATTTATAAATAAAATTTATTGTTGGTTACCTAGGGGGAAAATGTTTACGTGCTCAGATTTGGTTCCCTAAGCAACCTTCATAATTTGACAATCATCTCCCTTACGAGTGCCCGTATTAATGTGTCACGTTGGTGATGCACCCTCAGGTCGGAACTTACCAGCAGGTGAGCCCTATAGAAGGACTTACCTCATTCGGTCAAACAAAACAGTACGACCCTGGTCCAAGGGGACGACTTTACTATCCCAACATTAATATACTACAAAACGAGTTAAAATCCAATTCAGACCAATTAGTCAGCAATAATAAGATATGAAACAGACATTAACAACATTTATTCAATAAGATAAAGCATATAAGAATTCGTCAGGTACTCGATGATCAAAGGTTATAGAGATTCGCACAAATTTCGGGATAACGTTCACTAAATCAGGATGGTTATTGAAGGTATCTTCTTCGGCTAACAGGGCGTCGATGTCTACCTGTAGCTGGATGTCATTTGGAAAATGGATTGCCCCGGATGGAATGATTCGATAAGTTTCCTTTGAGCTTGGTGTATTCTCTTTCGGAATTTGTATACTCAAAGTCTACACGGCAAATAATGACGCCTCTAAAGTGGCGATTGTGTCTCGGCGCTTCTGATTCTTTTCAGCCCGAGAGGGGGCTTTCGTTTTTTCGCAGGTGATGCGGTAGGTTCATTTAGACGACTGGACGACGAAGTAGGGGCTGTTTCCTTGGTGACTGCTATCGGCACACAGAGTTTTTTCGATAACTCGGACAAAACTGGGTCGATTATTGGTTGAAAGTCAAATCCATGACCAGTGCAACTGGTTAGAGGTAACTGTGCTTCGTCCTCTCGGTAATGTAGAGGGAATTCTCGCACCTTTCTCAGTATTTCGGATTCCGAATACACTTTATGTAGTGCTTCTGATTGGGCCTTGATTGTCAACCTTTGACAGCGGCTTTCTTCAAAGAGACTGTCTCTGCAGTGCTCCAATCTCAGTATCCTGGTCTTTTCTTCTTTCATCTGTGGCGGGGAGAACCACGTGCATTCGAGCGTCTCGATGCGCTTCTTCAGAACCCCTATATATTCATGCAGTTTCCTTATGTCTGCATTTTTATCTGCACAAGAAAAGCATGGTTTTGGCCCTTTTGACGGTAAACTTGGTTCGCACATAGCTAAAGTCAATGAGGAAAGTTTTTTCGAAGTATAAGAAGAATTCGTCGTAAAAGGTTATTAGACGTTTTGATAATTAATTCCCTTCTCCCTAGCAAACAACCTTGATATATTTTACTCTCCCTATTATTCAAATCAAATTTCGTTACGGGGATTGAATCATTAAGGGCGAGATTTGATCAATGAATTTTTATTTTTCCAAACTATTAATATTCAATTTTTGCCGAGACTTTATATTTTATTAATTGTTGAATGTATTATCTTTAGCAGTAAACTTCTACCCTCATGAATAACTCATTTAAAAGGACTACGTACTTATGAAAGGGAAAATTCGGCGACTACATTTTCTAAAGTTCCTGCATGTCTATCTGTCGAATTGATTGAAAAAATCTTTTTAAGCCAATTGGTGATCCTCACAAGATGTTTTAACAAACATATCTATGTTGGTTGCCGCTCGATAAAGACACTTATCGCATTGGATCTATTTTTTTTTGTGCATCTACCTCATTGGTTTCTCCACTTACCCTGGCTTACTTGGGGACCACCGGTATTGTTACCGACCGTCTCCAGACCACCACGATAGACGGATCTACCATAACTATGACCATCAATAAAATGCCATTATAAAAATGTATATAAATAAAACTTTGTAAAGAAATTCATTGATTTTTAATAAATTATAAATGTATCAAATTTACCTGGCGACCATGTCCTTTGGTTCTGAGTATGATGAACCGCATGCGATTTTATCATTAAACTTCATTTTTTAATAGTATTCTATACGAAACACTTCAATGATGAAACGTCCATTTTTAATATAATGTGACTATTATTTAAATCACTGGCGACATCTACGACACCAAAACCTATTTGATTATTATTATTATTATTATTATTATTATTATTATTATTATTATTATTATTATTATTATTATTATAATTATTGTGTATAGTTGTATAGGCTAAAGAAAAGGTATTTCTTAGAAGGCTGAAATTGTTGGAGATGGGATCTATACTTTTTTAAAATTCCTTATAGGATATTAACCTCAATAACTTTACATTTTTCATTTAAACGAGCAATAACTTCGTCAATGAAGGTATCGCTCAAACTCTGGCGGAATTCGAGATCACGAAAGATTGTAAATCAGCATCTTTTGCGAATTCCACCTTTAGACAAAATTGAATTTTACAAGATTTTAATTTATTTAATAAAATGTCTGGTGCTTATTTTTCTATTCTCGTTTATTGGCATTTTTCAACCTTTCTAGTACTCGTTTAAGATTCTTGACTCCTTGGCCGTTTAATAATAACATCTTTTACCGGAAGCTAGAAAAACATCTAATAGTATTCACACTTTTTTAATCTAATGTTTGTTTAAATTTGTCATAATTTTACAATTTGTCACCTGAGCAGCAATTTATCATTTTTGGCTGAATCGATTGGGATATCACTATAATTATGAATGCCAATTGGATCATTTCTGCCTTTTGATTGATTCCTACGTCCGGCATGATTAGTGCAATCTGCATATTTTACTGATTCAATGAGCCAAAAAATTTGCCTTATCTTTCTTATTAATCATTCCATTCTTTCAGTCCGCTAACTTTGAAACTCTACTGATTGATTCGGATAATTTTTATGGATTTTTATTCTCACTAGCCATATTAAGCAGCATCTGAATGAAATATAATATTTTAGCATTATAATTTCAAAAATATCAATAATGTATTATAATTTATTGATTTATAAACGATTTCTAAAATAATTTAACTTAGTTCACAAACTGCAAATTCGACACTAATTAGAAATTCTATGAAATGTTCCATTTTGTTTATTGATAAAAGTAAAACAAGCGAAAACAAACAGGATTCAGTGTTGATAGAAGGCACCATATGATACAAAATGAAAGAATTTAAATCAAAAGCACGCTCAAATGTTTTCATTCATTTCATTTCAATACAACCTTAAAGTTCCGTTTAAAATACAAAAAAGCAACAAAAATTAATCACGTACAAAAAGTTGAGTACGTATAGAACAATATTTGAAGATTTTTATGAAATTTTTAAAATTTTAATTTGCGGTAAAAAACTCTAAAAATTTTAAGTTTTTGGACTTTTGACCTTTGTTACCTCGTGAAACCTTGTAAGGTGTGGTCAAACATGTTCTCAGCGATGGTGCCGATCTTTAAATCATGTTTGAGAAAATCTAAATTTTCGACATTTTGAATGTTTTGACTCACCCTGGTTGAACCACCGAATGTCTAAGTAACCCAATAATATAGAGTAAACTCGGTTCTATCTATTCACCAAATATTGTGACAATGAAAAGTAAGGAACTCTTTGATTTTGAAGAAATTCGGTTCCGCTTGGATTATCCCATAATCTCTTTTCATTGGAATTGGAATTTCAAAAATACTGACTTCAGCAAATACCGTTATTACCTAAATAAACATTTCTATCAATGGTATCACCGGTTTTTACAGTCTTCTTTTATTCATCATTTATTATTAATTTTCTCAATTGTTTCATTTATCATTAATTTGATACCTTAATTATTTATTAATTACTATTATAATCATTAAATTTATTAGATTTTATAAAAAACAATACAATTTTTTTGAAAATGTTTTATTAATCGATAAAAATTGAATATCAATGAGGAGATCTAACAGTTTATTATATCAAATTATTACATTACAATTATTAAATCAAAATATTATAATTTATTGATTTATAAACGATTTCTAAAATAATTTAACTTAGTTCACAAACTGCAAATTCGACACTAAGTAGAAATTTTATGAAATTTTCCCTTTTTTATTGATAAAAGTAAAACAAGCGAAAGCAAACAAAGTAAAGCGGGATTCAGTGATGATAAAATGTGCCATTTCTTTAAAGCATAAACACGCTCGAATGTTTTCATTTCAATAAAACATTAAATTTCCGTTTCAAATATAAAAGCAACAAAAATTAATTATGTAAAAAAGTTGAATATGTATAGAACAATATATGAACACAATACAAAGTTTTATGAAATTTTTAAAATTTAAATTTGCAGTAAAAAATTCTCTAACCTTTAATTTTATAGGCAATTGGCCTTGGTGATACGGCGACGTGGACCTGCTGCTGGGGATCATGTTTTGCGAACGCGCCAGCGATTAAGTAACAAGTGACTTCTCTTCCATCCTTTCCCATAACCAACTCTTCCAGTTCATTAAATCATAAAATGAGAATGAAAATTTATAAATAAAATCAACCCGAATTTAAAAGTCGAATTTTAAATGAAAGTAAATATCAAATTAAGGTAAAAAATTAAGGTCAAAGCTGAAAATCTTTAACTAGAGCTGAAGTGGGGGTTTTTAAATATAGTGGTTATAAAATCGATAGCGTTCTAACTACGAGGATCTATGCTTCGGAAAAATTTTTGTATAAGTAGTCTTGATGATTGTTTGTTGGTTCTGACTTTAATAGATTTTCTTGATATTGTAAGGTACTTAAATTGTTTCCTAAACTGATGTCTAAAAATCGCTACCTTATTCTAACAAACATCAGATTTGCCTATCGAGCAAGAAAATTTAAATTACCATACAAAACTTCTACATGATTTGATAACAATAAAAAGATAACCTTAAACATAATAAATACAACCAAAATTTACTAAGCTATAATTCAATTTCCAAAGTAATTCAAACTGTTGACGTCTCCCGGAGTGATAAATATTCAACTGTAGTGCTATCGTTTTCCAAGGAAAAATAAATAAAATTCTCCGAATAATGGGTAATTTAGATTTAATGAAATCCGTTCGATTAGCGAAGTTGCTGCGATGGATATAATTAGATTAAAATAATGATAGTTGATAGTAGATTTCTAACGTAAACGTGGATTGATCCGTAAGTAATAAAAAAAATTTTAATTAAGAAGTGGTAAAAGGCTACTGAGATAGTCCTTTATATAGTTTTGTTGTGTATACCTTAGGGTGCCAATGAAATACATGGCAAAAATTTAAGTGTAATATTTTTCAGGTCTTACCCCCTAATTTTGTTCCTATGGATATCGTAATCAACTGGTATTTTTTTCTTCAACATTCAATTATATTTAGAGGTTGCTCACTGGCATCATAGTCCAACATATTGTACGTTATGGGTTTATTCCTAATAAAATACAACATTGAGTTGAATGAGTTTACTTACTTATTAGTGTGAGTCATTGCAATTATATATTCTTTGGAGATTGTTGTTGTCTGCATTTTTATTGGATTTTAAATTTTGTTCTTTATTGCGTGTGTGACTTGTGACTTTCTTATTTAATGCAAAGCTAACTCTGGGTAAGTGTATTGTTTCATAACACTTAATTTATGAATATTTAATTGGTGCAATAGACTGATTTGTTGCAAATTGTTTTATATTTTTCTGTGCATATACTTGCAGATATCCTGGTTCAATGGCAGCTGTGTGTATAAGTAAAGGCAAAGATCGAGGCATCTGGTTGATTGGTGGAACATTGAGTGAACTAACAGGCAGCAAACTACCATCAAATCGTCAAGTACTTGCAAGATTTTTCCACTTTCATTTGAATGAAAAGCTGACTATTCAGGACAGTGCTGTATCAACAACAAGAGAACTATTACAATTTTGGATGAAAGCCAGAATACCAACCCGACAGGACTATAATATTGTTGCCAAGTTGAAGGATTTGCATGCAAAATGGCAAGCGCTTAAGAAAAATACGGCAAGGATGTCCAAAGTGCAAAAGAGTAAAGAGGATGCATTTTCGGAAAGTTTGGATGATTTATTCGATGTTGCACATGCAAATGCAATGAAACTCATCAAAATTGAAGAGGACAAGAAATTCTTGGAAGCACAGCGAGAAAAGGGCAGGCGGGGATGCATGGGTGCAGTAGACACAAAGCTTACGAAGCAGGAGGAAAGACGCCGGCAGCGAGAACTTTTAGAGGAGCAAAGAAAGGTCAGAGAAGAGCAGAGACAGTGCGATGCTTCAGTCGTAAGAAGTTTGGGTGAAAGCAGTGAAAGTGAAGATGACAGCAGTAGTCTAACAATGTCGGATCCCAGTATGTCTATGCCAGCGCCAAAACGTCACCGTCCAATGAACATACTTACTCCAGAGCTGGCATCTGCACTTGATCGGACGAAAGTAAGTGACAGAAATGCCACGTACATTTTGGCTGCCGCTGCCAAGTCACTTGGCCACAATCCCAGTGAGCTAACTTTAAACAAAGAGTCAACCAGACTAGCTCGAAGGCAACATCGTGCAGACATTGCTGCTGAAGTGCGAAACAGTTTTTCACCCGATACGCCATTGACAGTTCACTGGGATGGCAAGCTGCTTCCCGAGTTGACAGGAAAAGAGACTGTGGATAGACTTGCAATAATTGTGTCTGGGGATGGCGTAATGAAACTGTTGGCTGTTCCCAAGTTATCAAGTGGAACTGGTGAAGCTCAGGCTACAGCAGTGCATGAAGTGTTACTGGACTGGAATTTAACCGATCGAATTATTGGCATGTCATTTGACACCACAGCAAGCAACTCCGGAAATAAAGCTGGCGCATGCGTTTTGTTGGAAAACAAGTTGAAGAAACAGCTGTTGAGTTTGGCATGCAGGCACCACATTCATGAACTTATTGTCGCTAAAGTCTTTGAAACAGTGATTGAAAAGGCATCAAGTGGTCCACAGATCAAATTGTTCCAGAGATTCTCAGCAGCATGGAGAACAATCAACAGACAAGCGTTTGAAAGTGGTATCGGTGATGATCAACTTGCCAGTGAACTAAATCCAATCAAAGAAGAAATGCTTGTCTTTCTGAAGCAGCAGCTTCTGACATTCCAGCCAAGAGACGACTATAAGGAGTTACTTCAGTTGAGCATTTTGTTTCTTGGTGATGCGTCTGATAATGTCACTGTGCATGCACCAGGAGCCTATCACAGAGCCAGGTGGATGGACAAACTTATATACTGTCTCAAAATTTACTTGTACCGTTCACAGTTTCATCTTACACCTCGAGAACTTTCAGGACTTCGACAAATGAATGTTTTCGTCATCACCATCTACCTGAAGGTGTGGTTTACTTGTCCATCGGCACCTCATTACCTTTCTTCGCCATCTGTGGTACCTCGGTGAAACCCTGATCGGTTTGGCTTTCTTTGATGACGAAGTGCCGGTCGAGAGTAAAGAGCTAATGGTTGCCGCACTATCGCGTGAAGGTGAAGATGAGTCATGCAAACGTATACAACTGGATGAGAAGGACATTTCTACAAAGAAACTCTCAGATTTCGTCACAACCAATACCAGGCAGTTCTTTGTCGCACTCGAAATTCCACAGGACTTCCTCCGACAGCATCCTTTAGGATGGAAATCTAACTCTGACTACATTCGGGGTCTGAGTCGTGTCAAGGCTCTTAAAGTTGTCAATGATGCAGCTGAACGTGGCGTATCACTGATACAATCATTTAATGCTGTCATTACAAACCAGGAGGAACAGAAACAGTTTTTACTTCAGGTGGTCGAGAAGCATCGCCACGACTACCCGGACCCCAAGAAGTCTACGCTTGCAGGCTGCTCCAGTGACAATTAAACTTGCACTTTTACTTAAGTAGATTCAGCTAAGCACAGTGTAATGTGTGTAATAGCACTTAACTTCACTTTTCAGAATGCAGAGTAACATTTATTTTCCAAATCATCATTCATTAACTGTGTACTGTATAATATGTTTTATTAATATTGTTTTTTCTTAAGCATTACAATATTAGTCGTTGGCCGTACATACAGTAAACGGTCACATCCATTGAGCAAGTGGTAAACATAACCCAATTCAAATTATTTTTTGGCTAGATAAACAGGATGCCAATATGAACAAATTGAGGGGGTAAGAACTGACAAAATTAGCATTTAATTTTTCATTGGCACCCTAGTATACCTTTGATCAATCAGGATCGTGTGAGTGTGTGTGTTTCAGGTCGATTTTATTTTTCTATTTTTATTCTGAAATTCCAATCATTTGGATTGGTTGATTTTTTATTTTAATTAATTTTTCTGTTTATTTTTAATTTTTCCTTTTCTCTCCGATTGATCGAAGGATCGCCTTTTTTTTACTATTGTAAGCGCATAGTGGTGTGTCATTTCAAAAGATGACATAGGGTAGCTGTGGTTTTCTCAACCCGACTCCTTAGACGCCAAGGTGATCGTTGTCTTTAGACCATCTGTATACCCATGGTGATGACCAATGGCTGGGAATCCATGAGCAGGTGAGCTCCTTCGTTAGAACTACTCCTCAGAGTATTCTCATTTCGGGTTCTGGAATGCCGATAGAAGGCCTTACATCCTTTCAAACTAAATTCTATATGACTTGCTCGAAAACCCATGGTCCAATTGAGGTTATTACCCATTTCCTTCTCATTGCCTGCCTTATGTTTCACATCCGCGAGAGTAACTCAAAGAAAATAACATTAATATACATTAATATGTATTATATATATTATATACAACATCAAAATCCCTAACTACGAATGTATGAGGCTCTTTGCTCAAAAAGAGAAAAAATAAATTGACTTTGTCGAGAACACAGTTTTCTCTTCTTAGCCCAACACTATTCTTGTTTTATGAATAAGTTATGTCTTTTTTTCGGCGATTTTTGTTATGTTTATTGTTTTGAAATATGTATCTTGTCCAACTGTTTGTGGTTGGTAATTTAAAATTTTTGTTTTAATTATTTTATTTTCTTTTTTTGTGTTTCTAGAGTATTTTAAGTTATCTGCTTGTAATTTCTATCCTATGTGGTCATCTCGGTTACCTCATTACTCATGGGGTTAAGGCAGGATATATAAAAATAAGAGATTGTATTCTAACCCCATAATACAATAAATCCCACATCTACGTTGATTATTTGGCAATGCATTGATTAAATTCTCATTTCTCATTTATCAGTTCCACAAATGTTATCATTTCATCAATTATTCAATCAAATTTATTCAACGCAAATAATAAATAAAATTTCTTAACAAAATCAAATAATAAATTTAACATCTGAAATGAGACAAATTTATCCAGCAACGTAACGCGTGGTAAATAATTAAAATGAATCAATTTTTTATTCAAATGTTTCTTTAAATTTGTCATAATTTTTCAATTTGTCACATGAGCAGCAATTTATCATTTTTGGCAGGAACTGAATCGATTGGGATATCACTATAATTATGAATGCCAATTGGATCATTTCTGCCTTTTGATTGTTTCCTACGTCCGGCATGATTAGTGCAATCTGCATATTTTACTGATTCAATGAGCCAAAAAATTTGCCTTATCTTTCTTATTAATCATTCCATTCTTTCAGTTCGCTAACTTTGAAACTCTACTGATTGATTCGGATAATTTTTATGGTTTTTTATTCTCACTAGCCATATTAAGCAGCATCTGAATGAAATATAATATTTTAGCTTTATAATTTCAAAAATATCAATAATGCATTATAATTTATTGATTTATAAACGATTTCTAAAATAATTTAACTTAATTCGACACTAAATAGAAATTTCATTCTGTTTATTGATAAAGTAAAAACACGCGAAAACAAAAATCATAAAGCATTATTTAGTGTTGATAAAAGGTGCCACATGATACAAGATGAAAGACTTTAAATAATAAACACGCTCGAATGTTTTCATTTATTTTATTTCAATACAACCTTAAAGTTCCTGTATTTTTTTTGTAATCAATCATCATTGTAGTGATTTTCCAGGTTGTTCTTTTAATTAAAATTTAATATTTAATTTGTAATTAATTCATATTAATTGTTTGTGTTGATATTGAATTTAGTTTTTGTGCTGTTATTAAATATAGTTTAAAATCGGGAGTTTGAACATAAATCTGATAGATTACAGAAACTTGAGCCTTTTTGTCAGGAGAATTTAGATTTTGCTGACAAGCATATTTAGATCGTCCTTCTTAAAGAATATACATATCATTGACTCAATAAAAGTTGATTAATAATGTCTGGTTCAAATAGCGTAATCAGAGTTGTAATTATATGACCAACTATCTAACTTCAGTATGAAATGTAAAATTGCTGATACAGTATTTTTGCTAACTATTCTATTGGACAGCCAGATTGTGATCCTTCATCTCAAAAAGATGATAGAAAAATAATTAATAATAAAAAAACAGGACACCAAAACCACATCTCGCAAGATCAAGCGTGAGAACTTTTTTGAGTCACCATTTCCTAATTCTACTAGACGTCATCTCAATGTCAAAAAATATACTTGAAAATACAAATTATATAATTTATGATTTCTGCATTCACTTAATTAGAAAAATGGTAAATAAAAAAATTGAATACAAAGCGAAGATTTATTAACATCCAAATTAGTAAATGTTGGGCTAGAACTGATTTCTTCCCACATCTTAGAATAGTGACAAAATGTGTCGGTACACAACACGCATACCTAGTATTAAGTTTACTTAGATTAAAACATAAAAACATCAAATAAACATCAACTATAGAGAGAACAACACACAAAAACTTACTCAAATATAACCGAAAAACATAAAACAAATAAAACATATTCGAATAAAGGCGATCAGCAAAAGTTAAAAGAAAACTTCCATAAAAATCTAACGTAAAATAAAAAATCTAAAATAAAATTTTGAAAATAAAAATTATTACGTTAAAATCGCTATCAAAATTGATAAAAATTAAAAATCGAATGTTCTAGAATTAAAATAATTCGAGTTTGTTTTACTGTACTAATACACAAAAATAGGGTATATATACTGACACATTTCAGTAACAAGTTACTTCTTTAAGCCAACAAAATTTTTTGTTTTCTCAACAATTCTCATTGTTTTCCAGAATCGATAATTAGTGAGACTTATATAATTTCATATTGCTATTATGATTATAAATTTCCTATTTATTTGAAATCTTTCCATTATTTGTCAAGTCTTTTTGTTTCAAAACTGAGCAAAGGTGACTATGATCGCTTGCGTTCATAACCATGCACACACATGCATCCAATTTAATCATCATCGTTGTTTGATACACAACTCATAACGACTTTGTAGGTCTAGCACGCACCTAAATTGAATATTTTTTTACGAGGGGACGTCACAAACTGTATGGTCCGATCCATAGAGTTGTGGGGTAATCTCCTCAGTAGTGGCTGGCATAGCCATTGCGACTATGCGAGCTAACAAACTATGATAAATAATGGTTTCGAGATTAGAACACCTTTTGTTGTAATGTCGACCAGCATACAATAATAAGGCCTACCGTACCGAGCTCAGTGTGCCCGGGAAAGTAGGCAAATTTTAATTAAATTGACATTTTTAGCATTAAATTACACTTAACCTCATTCTTAAAGTACCATAGGAATTTATAAACGGGGAATATCCAATGACTCAAAATTTTCACAATACAAGTCTAAATACACGTAGTCGATTAATTTCCCATAATTTACTTATTTTTACCGTTTCATGTTTACTAAAATAACAAGGAAATCTCTGCCTAAATTTTCATTGTTAACGGCATTGTTAATCATTTTAATGTGGAATTTTCTTTTCAAAGTGTTTGCATAATGTGGAGTTATTTTTTGATAAAAACCATAAAAATGAAAAATTTTAATTTTGTTAGTTTTTTAACAAAAACACAATTTTGAAACTATGTAAATAACATAAAAAGACAAGAAATGAGTGTTTTGAGCATCAAAATTTAGTCAATATTCAATTTTATATCAGTTTGACATCAGATTTTTCGAATAGTGTGATAGATCACTTTCTTTGCTGTGATAGGTACATAGCTTGGGAAATGGCGGGCTTGAAAATCACAATCATAATTGTGGCCTTAAAGAGGGCCGATTGTTCTTTCTCATTAAAATGTTCTTTATAAAATATTTTTCTTTAATAATCTCACAATCACTTAATATTTCGTTTAATTTTTAAATCACTAATTATTATCAAATATTCTTCTTTAATAATCTCACAATCACCTAAAATTTCATTTAATTTTTAAATAAAATAAAAAATTACTTGAATCATGGTCTTTCCTTCAATGACCTTGATGAGTCATCACAAAATTAAAGCAAAAATAAGAGGGGCGGGGGTAGTGTAAAAAACATACCCCCCATTTTAAACAAAGAAAACGTTGACTCTTGTAGCGCACTTCCTTCTACTCCCACCATACACCTTCGAGGATATGATCATCATACTCACCTCTCAAATACATATATATTATAAGGTTTGAAAAAATTCGAATGTTTTTCACCCTTTGAAGGTCAATGATCCACCATTTTATTGTTTAATAAATGTATTTATTTGCCTAAAGCTATTATTTCATTTCCATTTGACTAGGAAAATAGCATTTGCCCAGGCAAAAGCCATTTGGCTAAATCATTCTTGGGCAAATAATGCTTCGAGTTAACTAGGAAAAAATTTCTTATTCTCGAATTCTTTGGTGACACAATATTGCTAAATGTATGTTCTTTATTATAAAATATACTTAAAATTGAATGTTTAACCAACATATTTATTTAAAAACAACGAACAAAATATACTTATTTATTGCGAGCATAAGAAGTCTTAAATATTTATTTATTTTAGCAAAGATTACTTGAATGACATCTACTATTACATACATGGTTATTTTTAAAACACGCACATCTTTTAGTATTGCATTGGTTTTTCGAAGGCTGACACTCGCACTTCGTAAATCCCTGGCCTGCAAACATGGACTTTGAAGCACATGCTTCTCGTAAAGATATACAATTTTCATGGGGAATATCACTTTGTTCAAAACTTATTGACGACACTTTTGTTAGTTCATTTCGAGTAAACAAATTTTTTAACACACCAACGTTGGTCCCAATTCGATAAACACCATTTTTTTATCAATAATAATGCCCTCTATATTTTTTTGGTCGTGGTCCTCTATCAAATTTTGGAACTGCCAATACTACGAAAGCTCCGATTTCTAATTCCTTAAAAATAGTATTACTTTTATTTACCATTAATTCGGCAGCTTTTATTTGTCCTTCATATGATTTCATCTTCACAAACATTTTCGTCTAATATTTTTGTAAAATTTATATTATTTGATGTACTATGTACTTATTCTTCAATGACTATGGGTACATTATCTAATAACTCCTCAGATAATATTCCACAGTTTGGTACATCTTCGGATTGGTATAAATCTTGTAAGTCTTCTTCTGTTAAGATATTGTCAATCAAATCTGATGGCAGATCCGAAGATAATAAACCTATTTTTGGGTCATGTCCATACAAACTCTTGTACGGTGACCTTCCAATAATACGATGATGTGAAATATTTTTTTGCCATTGAACAAAGTAGCAACCAACTGACCATTTTGAGGATTTATTTTCTGTCATCCATATTCTTAGCATAGTAACAACTTTGTGGGTGTCTTGGTCGTCCATGAATTATTTTGCAGTCAGGCCAAAGTGCTACTAACTCTTTTATTATTCCAGCAGTAAATTCTCTGCCATTGTCGCTCTGTAAAATTATTGGGGCACCCTGCTCAAAAAAATTTTTAGCAATTCATAGGCAACTTCAACTGCTTTTTTGCTTTTCAATGGCCTTAAATATAAAAATTTAGTAGCATGATCTTGATAATTTAACAACCACTTAAATTCCCCATCCGCACAACTTTGAAAGTCAATAAGATCTACTTGTCCTCTTACATTAAAATCTCTAGATTTTATAGGTTTTACTACTAAACCCTTTTTTTCTGAGTTTTTTTTTAAATTGCAGGTATGACATAGTTGAATAAAAATTTCAACAGCAATTTTTGGAACATTGTACTTTTTCTTTAGCATATGTAAAACTTTATCTCTTCCTCCATGTCCCGTCGCCAAATGTTGTTCTTAAATTTTATCATAAAATTCTTCAATAGGTGTCATGTAAATAATGTATTGATCGGTAGTCTTTGTATTTAATATTATTTTTGTTATGCCAGCAATTTCTAGAAGACCATATTTAGATGAATAATATTTCTCGAGTGAAGACATCTCTCGTGGCATTTTTGTTTGACACTGTTTTAAAATCATTATAATTTCTATTTTTTCAGAATTCCATGGTTTTTTTACAGTTGTGGATTTATATTTTTCATTTAAATGAAGATAAAATTCATCCTTGTCAACCATAGCCTAAAAAAATTATTTACAAATTAACAACTGTTAACAACATAACCTTAAAATCTGATATTTGAGCAATATAAAATTCTATAATTAAAATTCTATAATTAAATTCTATAATTAAAATATGGTAACATCACTAAAATAATGAAGTATTTACTTACTTAAAAAGTTGCAGTGGTTTTAGTTACCGAGGAACAATATATTTAAATAAATAATACATTAATGGTTATTTCAATTTTTTTCTTCATATCTTTATAACCTCGAAATTAATAACATTAGAATTATTTGCCCAACAAAGATTTAGCCAAATGGCTTTTGCCTGGGCAAATGCTATTTTCCTAGTCAAATGGAAATGAAATAATAGCTAAAGCTATTTGACCAGGCAAATGGCATTTGCCTAGCCAAATGTTATTTTCCTAAAATTAACATATGCCTACGACATATATAAGGTCTATTATTATTATTATTATTCACATAAATATTTTAAAGACATGTTCCACTCTTGTCACGTGTAAATTTAACAATGATGTCTTTATGTTACTCACATAGATTTTTTGTTTAATCAGCTCAACTGGCACTATACACTTTTTGCATCAATTTGCGTGTACCATAACAGGTTCTGCTTTTCGATTAGCTACTAACTGCAATATCAGATTAGTATCAGTAAGACTTCATAGGTCCTTTGAAATTTCGCATTAACTTAGGGTATAAGCCTTTCTTATTGTAATGGCTTTCCAGCATAACTTTGTCTCCCACCAATATTTGGTGATCTTTTGCTTTGAGATCGTTGTACTCTTTCGACGCTTCTTGATTATACTTGATGTTGAGGCCAGCTTTTGTCCATGCTTCTTGTGTCCTTCTCATCTCCAATAGATATTCCTCTTGATCTAGGTATTGTGTAGCTCTCGGATAGAACCACAAATCTACCAGCATCTTAACCCCTTCAGACATCAGGTAAAATGGAGTTTGTCCCGTACCTTCGTGGACTGCATTTCGATTGGCGAATAAACATGATGGAATATAGTACATTCCAATCAGTCTGACCTGAGTTAACGTATGATGCGAGTATATTAGTTAGAGTTCCATTGACTCATTCGGCCCACTATCGACTCATTAAAATTTTTTTATTTTTTTAGCAAATTTATCAAGTAGTGAGCACAAGAGTCTTCGTGTAATTTAATCAAAATACTTTATATTTAATAAATATAATAATTCAAGTAAATAATTTTAAAATCAATATAATTAAGATGAAATTTACGACTGAGCATGCATATTAAGTTATAATATTGTCAATTTTTTAGTTCTGTTTTAATTCGATGATTTTCACTTATTTACATTTTTATAATTAGAATTTATAATGCATGGTTACTTTTACAGAATGAACTTGATATGTGATTTTTTTTAACTTTCTTTTATGAGGTGAAATTCATGCAGTTAATTTAAATACACTCATGCCTCACTTTACGGCCTAGATACGTTCCAGGAAAGTTGGCCGCAAAGCGAAACGCCGCATAACGAATCAAATACTCAGGATCTTCAGTTTTTATGCATTCTGGCCACATTTCACACTTTTTTTGGCCGTATAACGAAACATTTTAGGCCGTAAATCGAAAAAGTGCCGTAATTAAAGTAGGCCGTTATAGCGAAAAGCCGTATAGCGAGGTATGAGTGTATAGGACGTATTTCTTTGACAAGATATGAAATTTATTTTTTTATTTCTGTTAACTGCGTGTCAAATTTTGTATTCAAAAAAAAGTATAATATCTGGAAAGAATTTAAAACTAAATTAACATTATTGAATTAATTATTAGATTTTAAAATTTTCTCTGTTTAAATAAATACATTTTCAGTAAACTACGGCTAAGTATACTAATTAATAGTTAATTTCTATTTCAGAGAACTATAATCTTAAATATTGAAAATTTTATATTCATATGGCCATGGAATCTCTTACTAAAAATAGGAAAATAGCAGAAGAAAAGAAAAAATTTAATATCCAATGGACGGGAAAATATTTTGTGTCCGAGTTATTTGGCAATATAATATGTTTTATATTTAATGATAAGATTAACGTATGCAAGGAATACAATATCAAACGTCAATATGCTTTGAGACATGAGTCAGAATATCAGACGTTTAATGCTTTTATTGCTTTTAATGAGTACACCAAACACCACTGAGATACGTTCTCTATAGTGGTGGTTTGCGTGTAGAGTGATTGCTCACTCACCAATTTACTGATGAATTTTATACTGAATTTTGTACTGATGTTGATGATAAATTGTTGTTGAGCAAAGTTGTCATAATTTGTTTTACGTATGTTTTACATCATGAAATTTATTTTAGCCATTTTAGAAATGGTTTTCAGGTAAGATATTTAATTTAAAGTAAATTTTAAGACTTGAATTTTGATCCATATGGATATGAGATCATTATTCAAGTTCTTAAACATTACTTTTAATCAACAATATAATTATAAATTATTTTTAATTAATTTTCAGGCTTTTTTTAGGAATTTTATGTCATTATGTCATTTATTATGGAATTATTTCGAAAAAACGTGAGTCCGATATGTTTTTAATTATAATTAATTAAATAAATAAATCAATCCCCAAAAATTTGTATTTTTTTAAAACATTTTGGGAAAAATCGCCTAGTATGAATAAAATAATTTTTTAAATTTTTGTAATCTTCTTTTCTGAGCTCAATATCAAGGGCTTCTTTCAGGAAATCATATCTTGATTGAAACGACATTGATCCAAATCCTTCTGCTCTTGATATTCTTTTCCTAATATTAAATTTAATCTTACTAAATATGCTTTCAATTGGATTGAGGAATGGGCTGTATGGCGGTAAATGCTCAATAATATTATTTGGCGATAATGCTCCTCCATGAATTGAGGCATTATCATGAATGAATCGATATCCCGTTTCATTCAATTTCGATGTTATCTCGCAAATAAAAGTTTGGTAGGTATCCTTTTTATAGGATCCTATAATTAATTTGTGGTGAATTGGCCCTTTGACGCATATTGCCAGAGCCAAGGACATATTTCGTCCTCTGTTTGTTGGTTCGATTTTGTACAACCTTTCACCTTTTTTGTTCCTTCCCCGTTTCTGGCTTGTCCAGCTATTAAATCCACATTCATCGATATATATCAATTTTTTATCTCTCCATCCTTCTTCCAGGAATCGAGTTACAAACTGTAATCTCATTTCCATTACTCGATCTGAATTACGTTCAGCAACACATGGCCTAATTTCCTTCATTGTTATCAGATGTTTCTTCAAGAAACGAGAAATCGTCATTTTTGATACGTGGCAGTTTATGGAAATGAGGTAAATTCTCATTTCTTCAATTGAAGCGTATATGTTTCCTTCGACAAAGTCCAACAATTTGTATCCTTCTTCTTCTGATATTTTTTCTTTGCTGCCACCTATCTTGCCCTTTGACCAATGGCCAAATTTTTTATATTTGTAAACAATTGATTTTATTGAGCTTTTCGATATCCCCAATAATTTCCCGAAGTGTAAATAATCTTCGCCATTTTCCATGGCATTTATTATTCGGACTTTGTCAATTTCCGAAATACTAAAAAAATATTATATATTTTAAAATTATAAATAAAATTTACAATTTATGATCTTTTTTTGCGGTTACAGGCATCGAAGACGTTCCAGCAACATCTTCAACCCTATCAAATAATAAATTTATTAAAACTCATAAAGAAATCTTACAACATCATTCCTTCACCTTCACGAAACGGGAGAGTTTCTATAGAAATATCAGAAATTCTAAGGAATGTTTAACTTCATTTTAACTGAAATAATAAATCTTACGATGATATTTCGTCATTTTCATTACATTTTAACGTATTTTCATTAAAAATAAATTTTAAAAAATTTTCTGCCATCTTTTTTTCTCAAAATTGTCTAAAAATAACTTATTATAGAAACGTATCTCAGCGTTACAATAAAACGAATCAAAAGTTTGTATGTGTTTTTTATTATGTGTTGTGCTTGTGTGCATTTTTTAATTTTCCTTCCACTTTTCAGATTTCTATAATATAAGATGTATCTCATTGAGCTACATCAGCGTGAAATCAAAGTAAGTATGTATGTTTCTATAATGTAAGATTATTGATTTTTTTGTTATATTATAGGAAATGCTTCTCAGTGGTGTTTGGTGTATTGTCCAGACAATGTGAATTTACATGTCTCTCACATCAGACAATTGGCAGAAGAATTGATGACTTGGGTGCTAATATTGAAAGCACACTGACGGACAAATTGCTGCATGCGTTATTTATAGTTTATCGTTGAATGAAAGTATTGACCAAAGTGATACTGCCCAATTAGTTATTTTCATTAGAGGAATTAATATAAATTTCAATTTTATTGAAGAAATGTTGGACTTCTTTTTCATTTTTAATTTCTTTTTATTTCCGTTTTCTTTTCTGAGTTCCCATAGATCGTCCCGTTTCTCATTGCGATCTTCCCCCAGGGAATTTATTTATTTAATTTGTTATTTATAATTTAGGTATCCTTAGCATATCTCCCCTTTTAAAAAAATTTCGTCCTCGAAATAACTTAATATTTTGAAATTTAGTTATTTTGTTAGTTGTCTTTTTCATTATAAAACCCCAAAAATAAAATAATTATTCCTTCACATAGTTGTTGGAGTCTATTGTGATGTACATTATATTAATTTCCCTGTTATTTTAACTTATCTCTGTGTTTTGGTGAGAGTACTAAATAAATAGTTATATTCCTACAATACTAATACGGATAACAATGACAATAGCAATAATTCTAACCATAATAACAATGTTAACAACACCAATAACAATAATAATAATAATAATAATAATAATAATAATAATATTAATAATACTAATACAAATTTTATTAATACAAAAAATATTAATAGAAATTGTTCTCAATTTAAATAAACAAATTATCCCCAAAAAAATCATCAAAACATGCGACCAATTTATCACTATCGACAACGAAAAGAACAATAAAAAATTAGAAATGAAATTCCACGCACGGAGTTCATGGAAAATCAATAATCAGATTGAAATCACAATAAAAAGAAAATATTAGGAATTCAGAATTAAAAATGAAAAATGAATGTCTATTTTTCGTTCGCACTCCAGTAGATTGAGAATTTTATGCAATAAAAACATTGAAAGCGATTATAATTATAATAATAATCATAATAATAAGAATAAGAATATAATAATATCAATAATCCCTATATCTATTGCGAGCGATTCGACCAGATGATAAGGCGAGATTGGTTAAAAGGATCATTGAACATAATGTAAGTGTAACTGACATGTTGATATGATATAATTTAGATTTTCACCCCAACACCCAACAACAATACCGCCAAAAGGACTGCTGACGCACCGACATTGAATCTCCGCTCACTCGCCTCGAAATTGAGTCATCAGAACACATGACTCAATTGCCCATCACCCGTACCCCAACTCTACCGCAATCTGAAACTTGTTTATTTATATTTTATTTCTCTTGCTATGTCAACTGGTCGTCTAGAAATCTTTCATTATATAATCTAAAATATCAACCGGCAACGAAGAATAAATATTTTTTGAATTTTCGTACATATTGCAATTTTACCATAATTTTCGTTTTTATATTTTTGTCATATGCCTCTTAACGGTAAGTTCTAATTTTTTATAATTTTTTTCTTTATTATTATTTCAATTTAATATGATTTAATTATAAATATAATAATACTATTATTACCAAGAATAATAATAATAAAGTATCCAAACCAATGCCCCCAACTCAAACCGGCAGAATATTTCAAAATTAGATGTAAGTAAATTTTTTTTTGATAATAATTATAATATTTATAATAATGGTATAACAATATTATTATTAATAATAATAATAATAACTGTAAAGAGCTAGTAAACCTCTATATAAAATTATTATTAAATGGTAGAAGTGAGATCAGTTAGTAGAAATAATTATTCCCCTTAAATTTTTATATTTAAATTCTATATTAAATTATATCATATTATATTAAATTATATTAAATTAAATCAATTAAATGTATGACCAGTAATTACATTAATATTAATAATTATCACGCCTCGGTGTTTAAATACGCTAGTAAACGAGACAGTTTTGAAGTTGTTATAAAAAATAAATGCTTGAAGAAGATTTGAATTTAATTGCGTCTAACGACCACGGATTTATTGATAAGCAGACTATTACCTGAGAAATTTCACAAAGGCGATGATCTAGAAAATTTTATCAAGGATTGTCAAAGGTTTTTTGGCTCGACAAAAACAACAATTAGGATGCAAGTAATATTAACTACAACATTACTTAACAGATCGCTAATGAAAGATTATGAAGCAGCCGAAGGAAAAAAAACTATGGAAGAGAAACTTCGATGTGCATTTTCGAAACCGATATCATTAATGGATGATCTAAAAGAAGCTTTTAGTTATGAACAAGGATCAGATTCAGCTGAAACTTTTATAGAGAAAATTAAAAAGATAACAAAGAAATTAATAGCGCACAAATGGGATGAAGAAGAAATAGAAAAATGCCTACTTACAAACTGTGTAAGAGATCGAGATGAAAGATTTGAAAACATCAGAAGAAATAAAAGCGACAATAAAGAAATTAGAAAAGGTAAACAAAATTATGGGCCATATTAATGTTGTGAAGACTTCACCGGTTGTTCAAAACTACAGAAGCTACAGAGATGTTGCTCAAAGAGGAATGGTCATGTTAGTCGAGAATGCCAAATGAAAAAGAAAATGATGTGTTTTGCATGCGGAGTTGAAGGCCACGTACGGTGAGAATGTTCAGTGATTCAATGCCAGAAATGTCACTTACGTGGACACAGGGAGATTGACTGCTATACGAATTTGGAAAGAAGGAAGTTTCAAACTCGTCCACCGACTATCTTTTAGATCACTTGGGGCTCACCAAAATGTTCGGTTCATATCTGGTAGATAGAATTCTCCGAACACAGACTGATATATACCTGACTCCAAGGATATATAAATATATGTGCTCGTAAATATATAAATAAATAGATATGAATTAACCAAGACTTTTATATTTTTAAAGATGTATTTATTATGCACAAAATATACAAATTGACAATTGTGTTGCCCAAAAATGCCGCTAATTACTAAAGTAAAGAAATCGATTATTCGAACCGTCCTCAGAATAAGAACAAACGCTGGAACTAATGTCTCTCAGCGCTGTATAAAGAAATAGATCAAGAAGGAGAGTCTTTACCGAAATTTGCGCAATCCCTTAGATCAAGAGTGATTTAACGTTCCTAAAACTGTTCCATCTCAAAGTGAACACTGCCATTGCACGTCTTCACCAGGTTGAAAGCAACATCCAAATGGGCCTCATTCCTCAGGGGCTCGAAAAAACGTAGGAGTCCTCGCAAGGCTGCGTATCCAAATTACCCAGCGACACAGTGACTGTACAAGTACTCTAGTGATCAATGTTATAGCATCGCGAATAAAATTGTTTAGGTTAATGAGGGTGCTATGAGTGTGGCTTTCGCGTCCTCGAATAAGTTAAATAAAGGGAATCTAGAAATGGCCATTGAGGTATTGGTTCGTTTGGACATTAACTCGGATGGGGCACATGTTAAAATCTATCTGAACGTCAACACGATAATTCCCTCATTACCTAATATCTCCGCTGCTTTTTGTCGTATTTTCTTTGCTTTTATACTCCAATGTTCCTGATAATATTCAATCCTTTGATCCGCAACATTCAACACTATAATCAAAGACTTCACACTATTGTCTGCCACCCCATAATCATGTCCTAGTTTTCGGATTACCTCTTTTAACTTTGCTTGATAACTTGTCGGTTTATTTGTATACGGTACGATGCATTCAAACAACCCTTCTTTCATTTCTCGATCCATTTCATTGCTCATTATGAAGTCGATACTCGCATTAATTTTATCTTTATTCCCTGCATACAGAGTGTCTTGTAAATCTGCTAGAATCTTTTCCCAATTCTGTCTACCTGAATTCAAAGTATTAACTGCATTAACGACATTTACTTTATTTTTCCAGCTTGGTATCAAACCGCAATCTACCAAGTACTCCTCGTCTTCCAGACATTGATTCTCAAATTTTAATTGCACTTGCCATCAACTGTATTGACGCAGTATATGCTCCTTTAGCTCTCTGATTTGTCCGTAGGCATTTACACGGAATTGGCACTTCACATTATCAAGTCCAGTCGTTTTCACTATGATATCAGCTAAATCACTTGTTGACCATAAAGCTTTGCCAAACTTCTGCATTTGTTTAAGTATCTCATCGTCTCTGTTTCCTTTGAATAGCTTTACACATAAATTTATTGCTCTTTTTAGTTCACTCTGGGTTAGTGACATCAAACTGAGTCGTCCCATCGTTTCAACTGGGAGTTGTCAGTTTCCATTCTCGCAAGCCATCTTTCGACTCGGGCTAACAATGTCGTCGGATCTGATACGATTTTTCTCACTTTCGTGGCGGGTTTTTCCTTACCTTCTGACACGGTTCCAATTATCATATGAGATTCAGTTTCCTCGTCTGATTCGAATTTAGCCACTAATCTGTTCAACTTCTGTCGCATTTCTCGAAATTCTTTTTTCATTTTGTTTTGAAATTCCTTTCTCTGCGCATATACTGATATTTGGCATATCTTCTTGGAACCTAATCGATTTCTTTAATATAGGTCTGCTAAATCTTTCTGAGTTCCTTGGGCATGATCGCGCCATATGACCGTATCCCTTGCACGAATGTCATTGTATCTGTCCATTTGTATTCACTTTGTCCCTTTGTGGTGAAGGTGACGCTGACGATGATCTTGATCTAGTGAAACAGTTTCTGCTAACATGTCCTTTCTTTCCGCATCGATAGCATTCGACATCACTGTTGATCCTTTTGTTATCCGTGAATCTCTTGTTAGGGCTGGGATTTTTCCCATATTTTACCCAACATTGAGTTGAGTAGTGTCCGGACTTTTTGCAATGTTCGCACTGAGGGTTATTTAACTGTACATTTGATTGCACGTTCATGGCTGATCTACTGGCTTGAAATCTATTATTTTGTCTCAAAATTGGACTACTGATTTGGTTTATTTCCTTTTCATCCCAAGGTGCTCTCACAGAAGTAATTGACCGCTCACGTCTCTTCACATTAACTCCAAATGCATCTGATCTTTTTGCACTTTTAAATTCAGCTCGATCTTCATGGCTTTCTTCACGAGCTCATCGAAATTAGAAAAATCTACGTTACATAGGGCCTTTTTGATTTCGGAGTGGACTCTGGTTATAAACTGATCTTCCAACAACTCTTTAAACTGCTTGGCCATATCTACTTGATCTGGTTTGACTTTAAAGGCTTTATCTGCTAAAGTGGTCAGATGATAAGCAAACTCACTGATCGATTCATCTGGACCTTGAACTCGATTATAGAATTTCTGTCGCATTATTCTTTTGATATCGCTACCAACGAGTTTCAGTGCCATTGCATCCTTCAATTTGGTCCAATCATTACCAACGTTTCGTTTATCTACTTGTTGCCATGCTTCCCTTGCTGCACCCTTCAAATAGAGTAGGAATCTCTGAACCATAATGGCTTGTGTCTATTCGCATGCTGAGGCATACATATAATAATCTCCCATGAAATCTGCGAATTCAACCGGGTCTCCTCCATATAGATTGACGGGTAATTTTTGGCAACTTGCGAAATCAATCATCTCTCTATTGAGAGGCATAACAGCATTATCATTTGCCATTTGGACTTGTTTTTAACTTCTGAGGTTGTATCGATTCACTTTGAGCTAAACTTCAAACGTTAAACAATAATTTAAATTTACTTTTCAACTTCTTTTAAATCTTCCAATAATAGCCTTTAATATCTATCTCGTCAGCACTGTTTTCCAACAATATTCCACTACTTTCAATAATAATTTTACCAAATATTTTTCCAATAACTTTCAATAATTCTTCGCCGACTTTCGATCACGTCGGGCTCACCAGAATAAATGTTGGGTTTTCAGTTAATTTAAGTCGGTTACCTCTGACTCCTCGTGTCCTTTAAATAAAAACAATAAACGACCCAAAGTATATTGAAATCAAAATATATTCTCTCTCAATAATACACAATCAATAATAAATAGTTCAACAGTTCGAGTTTGACCGATTCTCCGCTCAGTGTTGATGCTTTGATTAAGATAATATTCACCTTTTATTTCCTTAGGTTTGCTTGATCAACGTTTTCCTTTTTCTCTTTGATTTGATCCTTTTTCACCCTTTTTATTCTTATTCTACCTCTTCTTTTTCCCTAATCTCCTAAATTCGTTTTTACCTTTTCCTAAGCTCGATTTCTTCTAACCCTAGCTGAGGCAAAATGCCGATTTGCTCTGATTTCCCCCTTCCTTATATACTCTTCGAAATCGGGATGACAAATGGTTATTGCCGAGCCAATCTCTCAATTGGCATTCGAATCCACATATTTGCTTCGGCTGTCACTCATGACGGTCCAACGAACAAAGATAATTAATGGCCCGTCCGGCCTTTCTACACGCACTATCTTCTCCTTGCGCTTTTCCAATTAATCATTGTGTCAAGCTAATGGGCCCAAATCTTCCTTCTGTTTACTTTTCTTCTTGTTTACCTAGCTCAGGTTTCCTTCATATCTCGGGTTCTCCATTGGCTCGGGTTTCCCAATACCTCGGGTTTTCTATTAGCCAATTAGTTAATTGAATTAACTTTTTCTGTTTTTACACATTTGAATGCTTTTCGACCCTTCCTAACCATTTCCTGATAAATCCTTGATTATCATCTTATTGACCATTAGCTAATCTATACCTGTCCCGTTTTCCCAATTCGATTTTGATGATTTTACAATTTATTGATTCTTCTCGGATTTCCGGATTCTTGCCTTTCGCAATTAGTTTTGACATTTTCTAATACTGCTTCCATCACACTTCCTTTACTATCAATTCTGTGCATGATCACGCTTTTATTTGTCTTTTTCTTCACTTACTTTTATTTAAATTTTCAACCAAAATTTCATTTCAATTTCTTTTAATTTAAGGACCTCAACAGTAATGACTTTTATTTTAATTCCCTGTTTGCTTTCTTTTGTTCGTATTATCTTTCTCATTTCTTGTTTCTTTTTACTTCCGTTTTCTTTTCCGAGTTCCCATAGATCAACCCGTTTGTCATGACGATTTTTCCCAAGTCATTTAATTTATTTATTTGTAAAATTTTTATTTAGGTATCCTCAACAGAGAAAGTTCAAGGAGTTCAAGGAGACTTCTATTAGTGGTCATGTTTTTAGGCCTACGAGTAAGTACGAATGAGAGGGCTAACGTTTACTAGTGTACGCCACCCCTGCATTCCATACTAACGTGTTTCGACCATATGGGTGTGCAGGTGGTCAATAGCAACAGTCATGCTTGTTCTGCTCCTACCCATTCATAGTTTAATTTTTTTCATCGCAAGATTTAACCTAGTCTTGATAAGTAAAGCACTTGGTCGTTGGCACCTTGTTATTCGTTGAATTATTATTATTATTCACAAAAATTCATTTAGTACTTTACATTGATATGAATTCACATTGACATAAATTGTTATCCCGCTTTAAATTGATATGAAAGGAGGGCAGAGGGCTAACATCTTCCTATATTCATCTATCACAAGTTTCAAAATTTTTACTATAACAAATTTATTTCATAAAATTATTTTCAACCTAACAATTTTAACAACTTTTAGCGTAGCAATCATTTTTAAGAGAAATATAAACATCAAATTTCTATTAACTCAAAAAAAACTTTCAGACATTCAAATTATTGTTATTTATGAGATGAGTTTTAATCAGTTATCAAAATGTATTTTGTTTTAATAAATAAAAATTACTAAATGTCTAAGAAAACATTTTTAGACTGATTTGTTTAAATACTAGTTGAATGTTTGCATAATTTATTTCAGTAAATGGAAAGTGGTAAATTAATATTTTATTATTTTTGTCTTGGGATTATTAATAAATTCTTTAAATAATATTGCTTTTTGAATCATGTATTTGTTTTTCTCACCGAAATATTATAATTGTGTCATATAGCTATTAAATCCACATATTTATTTTAGGTAACATATACAGCTCAGAATCAAACATTTTCCCGTTATACAGACCTGAACATCCTTTGGTAAGTTAATTCTAACATCTTAATGCAAATGACGTTTGAACTTTGATAGACTCCTATTTGTAATTGTCTGCTATATGGATTAGTTATAGTAATATCCTGCGCCAGCTTAATAATTTCTCTCATTTATCCTACATGGCCCCCAAAATCACTACAATGGACAATAATAATCTGTAGCTCTGTGAATTTGACATTCGGTTGTCTGTCAGCTACAATGGTAATTTCAAATATAAATAATCATTAGAAATTATTCAAATCCATAATTTTAAATATTTATTTAAAAATTAAACAATTAATAATTTAATTGTGAAAATTAGTCATCCATTTTGATGCTATAAATAGAAATAGATATTGATTGGCCAGTAACCGAGTTATTTGAGAATTACATTGGTTTTATTTAGATGAATTTGATTGGCCAATTGGAAATTGAATTATTTAATATGCAATGGATTTGGAAAATGATTGAAAGGAAATATAATTTCGGATTATTTACAACCTTGATCCTTTCAATATGATTAAATACTTTATTGAAGGAATATCAGCAAATTTAATGCCAATTTAGAACATTGAATGCTTGCTATTCAATTTAACCGCCAGTTGGTTTAGTAGAATCAAAAAAGCGAGATGAAAAAGCAAATAATGCATGTTTCAGTTATTGATATTAATGGATGTCTCAATGAAATGTTTCAAGCATATTCCATTATCAATTGCAATTGAATAATTATCAGGACAGGAATAATACTAATAATCAGTCTATAAAATAATATTAAATGTGCTTGAATGATCACATGGACCAATTGGCACTCATGGTAATCAATTGCACTGATCTTGCACATGTCACATAGATCAATCAATCTGATCTGTCATGGCTGTAAATGTTTTTATATTTGATCGATTTTATTATTATTTATAATTATAATTATTATTGCTTCTTGCAATCTATGAAGTGATTACATAATTTCCTTATCAATTATTTATCTCTCATTGACCTTGATCATTTCCTGTTAATATTATCCAATCAGAATTGCCGCCAATTATTACAAGCACAAATTTTTGAATTATTGATTTATTATTTGTTTTCCCATAAATTTCTCATCCTTTTATTTTTGTTTCCAATAATTAATTTATTCAATTATATTTCAGAGATTTCCTCTCCCAATTTCTGCAATTTTCACCTTATGCAGATTTCGATTTGTTCATTATTTATTCTTATTTTCTAATTTTCTTAACGATTTTGTTTGAAAGGAAATTTATTGATTTCCATAAATTTTGATTGATTGATGGATTTTGACACGGGAAACATATTTCTAGGCGTGCTGGTACCGAGAGGGTAATTTGTTACCACGGATCAAAACATTCAGTTATATCATGTTGGCATTAGTATTGATCAGCTCGATATCGATCATTCTCTACTGTTGCTTGATTCGTGTCTAGGATCAATTGGATCGATAATATAATCAGATTTTTTATTTTTGCCAATATTGATTTTATATCAATATTTGTTGTCGGTGATTTTTTATATATGTGGATAAATATAAATATATTCATTTTGACTTTTGGCCGTGAATTGAGTTGCTGCATATCTATAGGTTTCTCTGGGATTGGAACTCTCTGCTATTTGTCTCTTTTTCTCTTTATAATCATTTCAATTCTGCGGGAAAAGACAAATTTTATTTTCACTATTTTTCATTGGATTTGCATCATAAATTAAAATGGCTTTATTTGGTGGATGTTTTGGAAAATTTATTTTTCGGTTGTTATGACAACACAAATAACGAAATTGGCTTTCCGCAATTTAAAAGTAATCACGGCTCGTTAGGGCAGTCAATAACTTGTAATGATTTGACATTAACCTTTCTCTCTACCAATCCTGGATCTATGACAATTGGTAATGGATAAATTTTCATGTCAAAAATTATAAAGTATATAAGACATGAATCCCAATAAAGTAACTTTATTTCAAACAAAAACGAATAAAAATACAATGGGAGATATCCATTTCTGGTACGCTGGATTAAATAAACGACTAGGTTAAATTCGCCTTTGTTTCCATTCGCTATACTATAACCTTCTTCGACTTACTGCTGAACACTTTTACACCCATCTCGTAATTTTATTATCCCCTTTTCATATTGATTTGCATCTTTTTTCGGGCTTTCTCTTACCGAACTTATTAGTTTAGGATACTTGCTCGTCTTTTGAATAGGTTAATTTAAAATAGGTTACTGTCTCACTTTTTAATGAATGGTTTCATCCGTTTTTCGTCACAGATGCCAAAAGGTATTTAAATGAAAAGGAGTTGCCTTTTAAGGTGATTCTCCTAATCGATAATGCTCCAGGTCATTCCGCCGATTTTCAACACGAAAATGTGCAAGTTGTATTGTTACACATTCTTTATTACAGCCGTTAGATCAAGGAATAACTTCGACATTTTAAGCGTTGTACATCTGACAAACCTTCAGGTACATTTTAAATAAGATGGAAGATAATCAACCTCTTTCTGTAATGGAAGCTTGGAAGAATTTTAGATTGTGTTAAGCACATTGATTGACATATACGGAAATTAAACGATCGACGCTCAATGCATGTGTGGCAGGTCTTTGTTGAAACTGAAATTTCTACTTTGCCATCAGAACATGAATAACCTCAGATTGATGCATACATTGGGAGAAGGATTTAACTATATAGATGAGGCAGATATTATAGAACTAATGGCTGATGAAGAACTAAATGAGGATGATTTAATTAATATAGTTGATGAAACTAATAGAATTGATAGTGACAATGAAATTAACGAAGTAGAGTTTGAATCAAGTGCATTTACAGCTAAAAAAATCGCGATGGACTTGAGTTAGGGCGAAAATTGGTAGTCACTTTCTACCAATTGATCAGAATGTTGAACGACTTCAGCAATTCCAGCGAAATATTAATAAACTCTTGATCTATTAACAGGATGATTATAAAAATTTAACCAGAAATTCACGTTAGCTATA
>CAUHTR010001711.1:0-20120 GCA_959609185.1 Schmidtea polychroa | reverse complement strand
GAGGTTCATTCGCTAACGTCTTAGCGATGTTCATCCTAGAATAAATCTAAATTCGGACAAAAATCTCAGATGAATCCCGTGGATTTCTACAGGTGAATACTGCGCGCCATCGTTCTCGAATACTAATAAGGATTTCTGAATATTAGCTTTTATGCTATTATATGATTAAAATATAATTTATTTCAAAGTGTCGTTGAGGGTGGTAGGTGTTTTTAAAAGATAAAGTTTCCTCAATATTAATTTTTATGATATTATATGATGAAAATATCATTTATTTCAAGGTATTTTTAAGGGTATTAGTTTTCAAATAAAATAGGGTTTTCTAAATATCAATTTTTTAGATCATGAAACATGACTTATCTAGAGGTACCTTTAAGGGTATTAAATTTTCAAATGGAAATACGATTTTCTAAATATTAATTTTTTATACGGAAAATGTAAATTATTTCATGATAGGTTTACAGGTATTGAATTACAGGTTTCTTGAATAAAAATAGGGTTTCCCAAATATTAGTTTTCATGATATTATATAGTGAAAATGCGATTTATTCAAAAGTACTTTTAAGAGGGTTAGATTTTTAAATGAAAATGAGGTTTTATAATTGTAAAAATTTATGATGCCATATAATGAAAATATAACTTAATTCAAGGTAGGTATTAGGTTTCGAATAAAAATTATTTTTTATGATATTATACAGTGAGAATATGATTTAGTCAAAAGTACTTTTAAGGTATTATATTTGCAAATAAAAATATTGCTTTTGGGGAACCATAAAATAAATAGCTAAATAAATTGAACAGTTTTTTGGGGTCTATTAGACCTTTATCTAAATTTATGTTTTCCTGATATCAATTTTTATGATTACGAAATAATAAAGAATGTAAATAGGATCAATTAAAATCACTTTTAATAATATTCGACAGTAAACGTATTAAAAATTTTAATAATTTCATGAATTAACCAAAATTTTGAGCCTGGGACATTTCCCGTTTAAATTTCGCTAATGTTCTGTTTTATATAGTAAAGTTGAGTGTCCAGATTATGTATGTGATTCAGTGCTTCTCAATTAATATAAAAGCGCGGAACACCGTTCACATGATTTTTTTACGCGGAACACTGACAAAAAAATACTTGCCCAGAAATTAGTGACCAATCACAAATTACTATAAATCTGTCGTAAACGTAAACAATGCCTTCTGTAATGTACAGCTATTTTTGTTAATATTTTAGTATTCACAATTAGGAATTGTGTATACTAAAATATAAAATACCACCATCTGGGAAATCCAAATTTTTAAAAAAACTATATAGCGATAATTTACTATAGTAAATTATCGCTATAGTAAATTAGAAATAATAAAAATTGAAAATTAAAAAGAAATCAATATCGTGTGGTATTTGATACTACGTTTTATGAACTACAATTTTTTGAACGACAATTGAACAACGATTTACGAAATACAATTTTGGAACTACAATACTCTACTACAATATTCTACTACAAACTTCAAGAAATATCAGAAGGTTCTATTTATATTTTTTGGTTGTAATAAAGTTTTAAAGATTTAATATTTTGTTATTGTTTTGTGTTAAATTTATAACTTTGTAATATTTGCAACTACTATATTTTTAAACATAACACGCACCCCGATTGTCCCGCTACAAGTTTTAACGGTGACTCTTTCAGGCTCTTCAGAATCTTCATCAAATTAACATAACATTAACTTAACAATAATTTATTAACATTAATATCACAACATACATAAGGTAGCCACAACCTATAACAACTGGTGTCAGAAGTAAAAAAATATATACAACACACGCATTCGACGTTTTCTTTCAATCACGAAACCTTTCAGTATAGTTATTATAGAACTATAAAGGCTAGTGACACTGTTGGCCGAACACAGTAGGCCATATCCTTCAAACAAACCACTATTTTTTTCGCACAACAAGCAATAAAAAATAACAACAAAACAATTAATGGCATCAAATCAAACAAATCCAACAAATATTCCACAAACACCCAACAACTACGATAATACTCAAACATCAGAAAACACCAATTACTACTACAACCCAAACACCAACCCAGAAAACACACGTACCAGAAATAGTCACACTACTTGCAAAATACGATAAACTCTGCGAACCAGTAACTTTCGATGGAAATTCAAACCACACTACTGAACACGCAATACTGACAAACGGAAACCCAGTCCACTCAAAAGTAAGACCACTGGATCCCAAAAAAATAGAAATCACAAAAAATATATTTAACGAACTGTTGGAAAACAATATAGTAAAACATTCAAACTCAGAATGGTCTTCAGCACTGATGCTAAAACAAAAAGCTAACGGGGAATGGAGAGCTTGTGGCGATTACAGACTCCTGAACAAAATAACAGAGCCCGACAGCTATCCATTACCGATAATAAAAGACATAATAAATCGACTAAACGGCGCAAAATATTTTTCAAAAATTGACCTACAAAAAGCATATCATCAGATCCCAATTAGAAAAGAGGACATTAAAAAGACAGCAATAACAACACCGATCGGCATGTTCGAATACAACCGAATGCCTTTCGGTCTACGAAACGCCGCAGCAACTTTCCAACGATTCATGGATCAAACAATGAAAAACAACAAAAACACAATCGCTTATCTGGACGACATCCTAATAACAAGCCCAGACAAAGAAACACATCTAAAGGACGTGGAAAAAGTGTTCAAAACACTGGACAATGCAAAACTAAAAATAAACACACAAAAGTGCGAATTTATGAAAACGGAAATAAATTTCCTTGGTCACACGCTAAACGACAAAGGAACACAACCAATAGAAAACAAAATAAACAATATAAAAAATTACAAACTGCCGACAAACACAAGAGAGTTGAGGAGATTTCTAGGAATGGTAAACTTTTATCATTCTTACATCCCAAATTGCAGCAACCTACTGGCACCACTAAACGACATTATCAAAACCAAACGAAACGTAACAATAAACTGGACACAACAAACAACCGACACATTCAATAAAGCCAAAGAAAGCCTATCAACGGCAACACTACTCGGTTACCCAGATCCAGAACTATAGTATCAACTAACTACAGACTGTTCTGGTTTTGCAATGGGCGCAACAATTTTCCAGGAAAATAAATTCGGCAAACAACCACTGGGATTTTTCTCCAAAAAACTAAAATCACATCAAACAAGATACTCAACATTCGACAGAGAACTCCTAGCAATACACGAAGCAATCAAACACTTTCAACATTTACTCGAAGGACGAACCTTCAAAATATTCACAGACCACAAACCGCTAACAAACGCAATAGAAATGAAAAACCCTTCACCAAGGCAGATCAGACAAATCAATTTCATTTCACAATTCAACTGCACAATAAACTACGTAGCAGGAAAATCAAACATAGCAGCAGACGCTCTATCCAGAATTGAAAGTGACATAAACGCCCTAGAATTCGGAGAAATAATTGAATTGGATCAAATCAAATCCAGACAAACCGATACATTAGGCAAACTGCCTACTAAACACAGCCTGAAACTACAGGAACTCGACGGAATATGGCACGATGTCTCCAACGAAAGCAACAAACGAATCCTACTACCCGAAGAACTCCGACAAGACTGCATAAAAAAGATACATACTATCAGTCATCCAGGAAACAAAATAACATTCGATTTAATACATAACAAATATGTATGGCCTCACATGCGGGAAGACATCAAGAATTACGTCAAAAGTTGCCACAGCTGTCAAGTAAATAAAACAACAAAAAAACCCAAAACACAAAAAGTAAACTTCCCAAGCAGTGAAGCGTTTGAAACAATACACACAGACGTAGTAGGACCACTACCACCAAACGACAACTACAAATACCTACTAACAATTATAGACAGAAAAACCAATTGGTTCGAAGCGATTCCAATAAAAGAAATCACAGCAAAAAATATCTGCGAAATGATCGAACTAAACTGGATAGCTCGTTACGGCCAACCGAAAACAATCATAACTGATCAAGGCAGACAATTCGAATCAGAAATGTTCAAAATACTGTGCAATAAATACAATATCAAAAGAAATCGAACAACAGCTTACAACCCACAATAAATGGGAAAATCGAACGGTTTCACAGAACATTAAAAGAAAGCATCAGGACAAAAGCCAATGACCAAAACTGGTTAAACCAACTTCCAACAATATTAATCGGACTAAGAAATAGCCGAAATTCAACAGATAATGAAAGTCCAGCATACAAAGCTTTCGGAAAAGCAACAAACTTGCCATCACTTAAATCAGATACAAACAAAAACACCGAAAACAGCAAACAAATAACAAACAAAAATAGCGAAACCACGGAACAGAAACCAAAAGGAATTTTAAAAAGAAGACCGGACTCCGAATTAGACGGAAAAATAGTATTAACAACAGAGTTCATCTTAATAAAAAAACCATTCACAAAAGGATTCGAATCCAAATACGAAGGTCCATTCAAACTCCTAGAAATCAACAAGAACGTCGCCACAATAATTAAAAATAACAACAAAATGAAAATAAACATCAGGCGGATAAAACCATACCACAAGAATATAGACCCCCAATACGACTCACCGAAAGACAAAACACAAACCCAAACACAAACAAAAAAACAACCAATTCACAAAAACATCACATTCAACCACAAAAATTCAATCAAAATATTCGACAAAGACACAATACTAGCTCCACTATACAAAAAACGTTACAGCGAATGCTTTAAATAAAAACACAAACATACACAAACAAACACACGCACAAACAGCGTTAATTGTACAGTTTTTATTTTTCTTGTAAATACAAAACAAAAGGTAAATTTTTAATTTTATTGAGGTTGTAAATACAAAGAAACAGAAACAAAATACATAAAAACATATAAAACACACAAAAAAAAAGGTTATTGAATGTAATTTGTTTTACGTTACTTTTTATTGATTCATGTTAACCTCCGGTTTTAAAGGGGGAAGTTATGTAATGTACAGCTATTTTTGTTAATATTTTAGTATTCACAATTAGGAATTGTGTATACTAAAATATAAAATACCACCATCTGGGAAATCCAGATTTTTAAAAAAACTATATAGCGATAATTTACTATAGTAAATTATCGCTATAGTAAATTAGAAATAATAAAAATTGAAAATTAAAAAGAAATCAATATCGTGTGGTATTTGATACTACGTTTTATGAACTACAATTTTTTGAACGACAATTGAACAACGATTTACGAAATACAATTTTGGAACTACAATACTCTACTACAATATTCTACTACAAACTTCAAGAAATATCAGAAGGTTCTATTTATATTTTTTGGTTGTAATAAAGTTTTAAAGATTTAATATTTTGTTATTGTTTTGTGTTAAATTTATAACTTTGTAATATTTGCAACTACTATATTTTTAAACATAACACGCACCCCGATTGTCCCGCTACAAGTTTTAAAGGTGACTCTTTCGGGCTCTTCAGAATCTTCATCAAATTAACATAACATTAACTTAACAATAATTTATTAACATTAATATCACAACATACATAAGGTAGCCACAAACTATAACACCTTCTTATAAGCAAAGAAAATACCACGCGCAACAATAACAAGCAATAAAAACACTTTTATATTTGTATGTTTATATATCTGTGTAACGGCTTTCTCATTGAATCATCTTATAAAAAAATAAATTGAGGTTTTTGATGATATGTATCTTAAATGCAAATTTAAAGATAAAATATCATTTTTTTCGCGTAACACTGATGTTCCGCGGAATACTGGCTGAGAACCACCGATGTGATATAATGTTAAAAAAGTCAGATTAATTAAACTTTACCTACTTTCCCGACTACCCTGAGTACGATACGATAGGCCCTATTGTGATTTGCAGCCACATTAATTTCCAATAATTGATTCGTCCGCATAGCCCCTGTGACTATGCCGACTACCGAGATGGATTTATGCGCCCAACTCTTGGTTGAACACCATTTGTTCGTGGCGACCTCTGGTAGTTAATTTCATTTTACTGCATACAGAGTCGTAGACCAGTAATCATTGTGAGCTGTACACGCATCAATGAGGTAGAATTTAATCAAGCTTGAATACAGGGCTGGTTAACTTCGTGTGCAATGTTATGCTCACGACGACGTTAATCACTCTCGGATAATCATAAATAAATATTAAAAAGACAAAAGGTTAAGTTATGCATCTAAAATATTGAATTTAAGAATCATAATAACGATAACAATACATGATAAATAATGATAATAATGAAACTAATGATCAAATCCTACTTTCAATTTCAAATTCTTCTGTGGACAGAGGTGAATAAAAATTTGCTATAAAAGAGTGTCTTGTGATGGAAATGTGGCGGTATATATACCTATTTTCTGTGTGCGAATACGTGTGTGTGCATTGCTGCAGTAAAACAAATTCGAATTCTTTTCAATTCTAGAACATTCTATTCTTGATTTTTAACGATTTTAATGGCAATTTTTGTGCAATAATTTTTGATTTTATTTTTAAAATTTTATTTTTGAATTATTTTTTATTAACTTTATTAGCTTCTATGATGGATTTGGCATTTCCAGAACATTCCATATCTAATTTATTTTAATTTTTTATATTAGAATCGTTTTTATGGATTTTTTAAGGAATTTTATTCTTTAAACTAAATTATTTATTTTTGTTAAATTTTATTGTATTGGCATCCATGATGGATCTTGTCATCTTTATGGATTGTTCTGAGTTTTTGTCTAGAATTCTCTCTTATTTTAGATTTTCTACAGTTTTTCGACTTTATTCGAGTTTGTTTTTGTATTTTTTGTGCTTTTCTGTTATGAGTAAATTTTCATGTGATACTTCTTACATCGTATCTCGTTTTATTTTTTAGTTTAGATGTTTTATTTTCTGTTATTTTTACTTTTAATTATTATTGTTTATTTTATGTTGCATCTTTTTTATTTAAATAAACTTGATGCTAGGTGTGCATGTTATGTACCACCACATCTCGTCACTTTTTCAAGATTTGGATCTAGAATTCAGTTCTAGCCCAACAGTGTAATGCAATGGCATGCACTATGGGTTAGAATGCGATCGAGTATGCATGCGGCCCGAGGCCCGCGGGCCGCATGCGGCCCTTTATGTAAATTATGCTGCACGTGACATGATTATTATTTGCTTTAAATGTTTTTACAGAATCTACAAAGAAATAAATATATTAAAAAATCTACTAAAACTATTAAATACAGACTTTTTTGAAAAAGTATTGACTACAAAATTCAATATTAAAAAGTTTTTATTATGTTTTTAGCCCGTCTCATTATAATTTTTGTTTTGTGAAAAGTTTATATTCATAATCTTCATTAGTTTTTATTTGATTGCATATTTTTAGGCGTAATAAAATTATTGTAAACATTTTTGTTTTATGTAATGAAATGTTAAAGAAAAATTAAATAAATAAGTAAGTAACAGTAAATACATTTATTTTGAATAATTATACATAACTTTCATTATATTTGGCCTTTAGAATGAATTCCAAAAAAAGAAGAGTTTCAGAAGAAAACAGAAAATACAACGATCATTGAGAAGAAAATTACTTCTTTATAATGCAGAACTCAAAATTAACATGTTTGATTTTTTTTAAGGAATACAATGTTAAAAGACATCATGAAGCGAAACATGACGTGAATGTGAAATCTAATAAAGAATTGAGAAAAATTAAGTTAGCCGAGCTAAACTCTAAATTAAAATCTCAACAGAAAATGTTTAGTTCTTCATTACAACTAACTTCTAATATTGTTAAAGCAAGCTACTCAGTCGCAATGTTAATTGCTAAGAAAATGCAACCATTTTCGGACGGAGAAATTGTAAAAGAATGTTTGGCAGCTGTTATAGAAGATATTATGCCAGATAAACATAAAATGATTTCAAGCATAAGTTTCTCGCGTCAAACTATTTGTCGTCGCATTAATGATATTTCAGATGAAATTGTGGTGACTTTACGAGAGCGGATTCAACAATTCAAAGCATATTCTCTAGCTTTCGACGAAAGTACAGATATTTCAGATACATCACAACTTGCTGTATTTATTCGTAGAGTTAATGATTCTTTCGAAGTGACACAAGAAATATTAAATTTTTTAAATTTGAAAGACACCAGTAGAGAAGAGGATGTTTTTCACGCTAAAAATGTTTATCCTGGAATTCCTTACATTTAGAGAAACTTTCTGGACTAACATCGGATGGTGCACCTGCTATGATTGGTAAAAATAAATGAACTGTAAAGTTGTTTATGGATGAACTTGAAGCAACATCTGTTAAACCCAGTGAAATATTTGTAATACACTGTTTGATTTAGCAAAATTCATGTGCCCATATATTGTCCATGAACCATGAACCATATTCGATCACATGCGCTTCAGCATCGTAAGTTCAAAGCATACATTGGCGAATTAAGTTCGGAATACGGCGATATTGTCTATTTTTACCAAAGTTAGATGGTTGAGTCGCGGAACATGTTTAAAAAGATTTTTTGAATTACGGGTGGAAATAGAAAATTTTATGGCTGAAGAGAGAAATTCAGTTTCAAATTTAAATGACGAAATGTGTTTGTTGGACCTGTGTTTCTTACTAGATATAACCGAAAAAATTAACCAGCTAAACAAGGAGTTACAGGGCAAGATAATTTAATTATTGATGCTTGTAATCATATGAAAGCATTCCAAACCAAGCTAATTTTCTTTGAGTCCAAACTTAGAAATAACAATCTTCACCATTTTCCGTTATTAAAAGAATTTAATAGCAGTCAAACTATTAATTTTGCAAAGTACGCTGATGAAATTAGAAAACTTTCAACTGAATTTACTCGTCGTTTCTCAGAACTTACAATATATGACAAAACGTTTGAGATATTTTCTTCACCATTTCAAGTTGATGTTTTCACTGCTCCAGAAGCTTTACAGATGGAAATAATTAATTTGCAGTGTAACAATGAGTTGAAGCAGGTTCATAAAACGACATCAAAAATTGAGTTTTACAATACGTATATAACAGCAGAAAGTTATCCTAACTTATTTGCTCAAAAAATTGTAAGCGTCTTGGAATCTACATATGTTTGTGAAGCCTTTATTTCAAAAATTAAATTTAATAAAAGTAAATTTCGCGCTTCATTAACAGATCAAAACCTTGAAAGCCAATTACGATGTGCAACTACCAAAATTGATGTAGATCTAGAAACATTGAGCGATCGCAAAGAAAAGCAAATATCCCATTAATAAATATTATATTTAAGTGTACTGAAATAATAAAAAAATAAATGGTTCAATAAAAATGTTCTTGAAACAATAAAATAAATTTACTGTAAATATAAAAATAGACGTTTTTCTTGGAATGGTTCAAATAAATCTATGTACTGAAATAATGCAAACAAATGTTTCAATAATAATTGGTTTTTTCATATAATATATAGTCCGCTAAATTTTTTGGATAAAAAAATTGACCCGCAAAGCGATTTGGGTTGGCCAGGCCTGATCTAGGGTGTTGAAGTAGATGATCAGTTTCTTCAGGTGTCCACATAATTATTGAAACTAACCCTCTATATACCCATGGTGACAATCCACGTCGATACTATATAGAGTAGCAGGATGTTAGTGGACAAGTGAACTTTGCTGTCAAGACTATTACTATTCATTTGACACCCATCTAAAATTACTTGACTGCAAATAGAAGGAATCGCGTTGATAATAGGATTTAATCTTAAACTTTTATTCTTTGATATTCATCCTTTTAATTTCAAGGCGTTTAGTTGATCAGAATAGTATTTTAATTGCTCTTCTCTAAATATTATCTTATCTTTCTCCAAATTGTGTAAATCTCGGGTTTAAGAGAGTTTACACTCCAACATCTTCTTTATTCAGAAAATATTCCAATATGAGTAAATTTTCGATTTCAACTGAAGTTTTCATCTATTAATTTCGATTTTGGCCAATCGTTTTATGACTTTCTCAAAATTTCTGGTCTAATCCACCATGACATCTTGTTTATTTGATATTCTGCCGTAATTGCTCTAGACACTAACTCAATTGGATTCTCTTTTGTTGGTACCATTTTCCTGGGCTTGTATCTTTTTGGAAGTATCCAGCTTAATTTGTCACAAAAGGCTTGAACAATTTCCCATATGGCTTTATCCACGACAAAAACATCTATATTGTCTGACCAAAAACATTTTTCTTTTTGGTTCTAATTTAATGATGAGTCACCGAGTCAATTACCATAATGAACATGCATAAACAAATATTTTTTTAAATTTTCAATTTATGCAACTATTCGGTTAATGACATTTTAACGGTTTACTAGAATAGGCTAATAAGCAACCTTAAAATAATTACATTTTCTTTACAGATACTTTATCCGCTAGTTATTTTTAATTAGGTTTCCTATCTGTACGTCATTACCAATTTCTTTTTTATGTTCTCTTTTTGAAGAATATTGTATAATTAATCTCTTGCGAGGTTATATTCAACGTAAATTGCCTGATTTCACTTAATAAAAGGTAAATTGAAAGATATCCTTTGAAAAGCTTTGAATAAACTAAAGATTTATTCTTTGCAAATAGTTAGTTAGCTTGTTTTTGTTATTAATAAATTTCGAATTTGATAAATAATTAGTAATTTAAATAAAAATTAATTAATTAATTATTAATATTATAAATAATACAGATAGATATTTCAAAAGTTTAAATGAAAAACTTTTATTGGTAAAATATTTTCTAGTTGTTTTAAATTGTCGAGTAATGAAAACTGCTTAAATATTTTAATTTAATTTTTTATTGAGAAGTAAAAAATAATAAATAAATGATAAAATAAAAAATCCAAAAAAAATCGATTGAATGTTTTAATTCTTTGATGGAAAATATTAATATCAAATCGAAGTTACTCAACCAGAATTTGTTTTGTTTGTTTTTCCAACAAAAATGGTACTACTTTGAATATAATGGTCATATAATCAAGTATGTTATGTAAAACCCGAGGATTATGTAATAATGTGTATGATTATATTATTATTATCTGCCCAGGGATTAGATAACACATACAGGAGGTATTGACGCGTTTACGCTCATTGTATCATACAACTTGGCATGGAGCAAAGGAATGCCATAGGCAGACGTTTTCTAAGGTAAAAGATTGTGACAAAAAATACAGATTCGAACCACATGATGTTATTAGGGAAACCAGAATTGTATTAAAACTCCTTGTATTTGCCCGTTAATTTAGGACAATCAGTAGTCATTATTGTAGCTAATAACACATTACGCTTTTTTGTCAATTGTCATTTCTGTGATTGGCGTCTTTTTAGCCCCTCTGACAATTCCTTACCATTGTCCGTTCCTCCCACCTAATGAAAAGCAGGAAGATTGTTGATCCAGTTCTAAAATCATTTTTAAATAATTTATTTTTGTCGTTTAATAGTTTGCCATTAATGTATAATCTTTGGCTATAATATGACATTCTTTCTCGTTGAATTTGTCTCCTGATTTTTAATATCATTCAGTGTAATTCAACATCTAGGGTGATTGTTCTCATTGAAATGTTAATAAATATTTGCGCTTGTTTTTCGTCTAAAACCAATTCAATAGGCTCTTCCAATTGGGAAATTTGACTAGTGGTTCAAATATTAGTTCTGGTACAAATAAAGAATATTTAGGATCACTTGTGTTTTGAATAGCAGTTAGAATGGCCGTTGGTTTCATCACTTGTTTTATGAAACATATAATAAATTATATATCCAATTCTAGCCCCCCCCAGAAAATTCTGTAGCATTTATATTGCTAAACATTCCATCAATTGCATTACACTAAACTTTTCTTATGAAAAGAAATACGTATCGAAAATCAACTTTGAGAAAGCAATAAGCAAAAGATAAGATGGTTCAAGAGGTTCGAAACGTGTAAGCATTTTTACTGATTTGCTTCAACGAAATCTCGTCACGGGTGATGAATCATGGCTACTTTTCTAAAACCTCCTACAGACTACCACATCAATCGGTCAAACTGGCAAACGAACAAAATTTACGACCATTTAGATCATTTGGTGGCCAATGTTAAAGAGTGGATTACATCCAAGAATCGTGACTTCTTCGTTCGTGGACTCGACCAACTGCTAAACAAATAGGCAGCAGTTCTTAAAGTGGATGGTGACTACGCTCAGGAATAATCATTTATGCATGTCTTTGTTAAATATTGTTATCGTTTTTACTGAATAGAACTCGTTAAAAAAAGCCGCAATAATTATGCATCAACCTGATATATAATAGATTTGTGATTGTTTCTTATCAGCTTGGGCTCTATTCACAACTCCAATAACTCCCAATTTAAAATGTTTTATATTAGTATTTCCAGCTAAAATATCATTAGCATCAGTGCCGTCATCCATAAATAAACAAAATATCCTAACTCTATCTGGATCTAAGTTCATAGGTAACTTCAAAGACTTGCCACAATTCATTCTTAATCTTGTTCCATCTTAACTTTACTTCAAATGGTTTTTAATTTAAAAAAATAATAATACTTGAAAATATTATTAAATGTTAATGGCATTCGTTTTTATCTAGTCTCATTTCACAGTCTTTGCCTACTCTGATTCCACAACTCATCCATTATTACTTTGAAATGTGAAGGGTTCAATGCATCCTTGATTAAATAAACTTGAATATAATTAAGCACCACTCTTCAACAATCATATAATTCATTTACAACATCCTTATTTTAAATGTGTTACGCGGGTGTGACTTATTTTGTATCTATTTATACCAGATTCATTTTGGAAATAATGTCGGTATCATCATTTCGACATTCACAATTGTTGGGCTGAGTCGAAAGCATAATCGTCAAAATCTAGGACAGATAAGACGCGAACAAATAAAATAAGACCACAAATTGCTAAAAATAAATAAATTAAGAGACCAAAGAAACAATAACGTAAAATATTAAGATTAAAACAAAAAATAAAAAATGAGAAAATTAAAAATAAGGTAATAAGATAGGGAATAAAATGACGAAAAATGCAACAAATAATGAGGAATTTAAGAAACAAATAAAAAATATATAAAAATAAAGAAAAATAAAGAAAAACAACCAAAGACATAAGAAAAACAAATTAATTTAATAATTAAAGCGGTACTCAATTTTGATTGGTCCGCATAAACAAAAAATTCCTATATAAGCAAGTACTAAATTCAATATAGTTACTGTTTAACAAACACCATTACAGGTAAGATCATAATTTAAAACTGACTGTTTAACAAACACCATTACAGGTAAATCAACACTCAACCATTTCAGACGATTACCGACGTACATCAGGAACAATTTGATTTTCAACTCAGTACAATCACAGAACTTAGCTTTTCGACTCAGCCTTTCGAGATCATTCGGGAATTTATATGCAAATTATGATTGAGTAACGTGGAGTTGAGGAGACCTGTACCATGGTGTGAGGAGCCTTCGGGAGCTCAGCCGGTGGGTGCAGATCTCTTCAATCACGCAGCTGACGTGGGCCGGAATGTGGGGGCTTCCTCACGGGTCCGTCGCTGAGGGAATTAAAATGTTGCAAGAATTAGCTGACAGTAACATAGAGCACCATTCGGGTTGGAAAATGGGAACAATCTTAACGAACAATGACTGAGGTGGCTACAAACGTTTATTTCTCAAAGCTCATTATTCTTAGCTGTTACATCTTAAAAGTCTGACCTAACATCAGTAATTGGCCTGGATCGTCTCTTTATATCAATCGACACTCCATTTTCTGAGTACGAAACACTCTTAAGTCGAAACGCACATAAATTTCCGTCTGACTTGTAGAAACTGAGTACCAACACATTCGTTAACGCTATGCAATAATATGGAGTATAGATGAAATTTAGTAAACACCATTTCGAATAAGAAAACGTTTTCGAAAATATTTTATTTTTCACCAAATTACTTCGAATTGTCCTGAAAATTGTAATCATAGTAGCTTGAATTCCATTCAGTAAAAGACATCTCCGGCTGATATTGTCCCATTGAAGATTCTTCGAATAAGTTGACGAAAATATCCACGAAATAAGGTTATCCAAGTAGAAAACACAATTAACTGCACATCGCGAGAATAAAATCCAACATTAGCGTTTGATGAGAAAGTAACATAGATAGCATATTGATTAAGCGAATTAATTCTAACTAGCTGTGTATTACAGTCATCTGCGAAATTATAACTTCCGATAATAGGAAAACACACGAGATAAATCACACGCACTAATACACTAGCACTTACTCCCACATGCTACATGCAGATAGTTTCCCAGTCAGCTACCAGCGTTGAGAACAGAGATTAAAACACGCACATGCAACCAGGTTGGTTCGGACAGATAACAGGCTGCCTGGCTCATGCTTCCATGGTCTAACGTAACCACTATTTTTCAGGGGATTAATCTTATCGCAGGTGTTTTCCCGACATCTAACTAACTATATCGCAGATAAAAATTTTAACTGGCAGAATAATAATTTCGAACATTAGAGTAATAATAGATAATGGTGAGGCGATTAATGTATATTTCAAACAATGTGGCATTAAATAGGAACCCCACAGCTATTGAGGGAAATGATTTTTGCATGCGTATCTGCACGTCGGGGTGGGAATTTTTGAATTTTATTTTTGCCGAAAAAACCATGCTTTAGTTAGTTGGGGAATCAGAATGCATCAATAATAAACTTTTGTTTTCGGCGCTTTGTCTCTTTTAAAAGATATTATGTGAAGGAATTGTTAGTCATCAGCTCAATTGCGTCGTTTATTTTTGTACGAGGAGGTTGAACCTCCCCCATCTAATGTATTGTGAATAATTTTTCAATGACCAGTTACTCTACTGCACAAAAGGGGAAGGGGGTCGCGATTTAGAAAATCCACCGGTAGATGACATTCGAGTTTAATAATAATCAATCAGAAACTTTCTTCACCCGTTAGTATAATTTCCTTTCTATTAATATATTAGGACCACATTCAAATTAATGTATAACGTGTAGGAAAATTTACAAATGGTTAGACCATCAGGCTGATTTAATAGACATCGCTAATTTAATGTAATTTACAAATGGTTAGACCATCAGGCTGATTTAATAGACATAGCTAATTTAATGTTTATCTTTATTGTTTCCTTCGTTATAGCCATTGAGAATGTTACCAAGCTCAAAGTCGTCTCTGAAACCCTGCTTCTCCTGCTCAGATAAGAATTCTATAATCAGGGATTTACAAGCCCAGATCGGTCGATACAAGAAAGCGATCGACCATCTGGAAGGTACATGGTTTAGCCCAGTACAAATGAAGGAGGTACAAAAGAAATTGTACCGGAGCGAGCACTGTCGCGACGCCTTGATAAGTGAGAGTAGGGCTCAGCGCAGTCTTATCAAAGAGCAGTCTGAGGCTCTGCACAAAGTCTACGTACAAGCAGCGACAACTCGACAGATCGTTAGGATACCCATCAATGAAGCGGACAACGTTTTTCCCGACCATCATGAACTTTCTTTCAATACGTCATCTTCAGCTAAGAAGTCCTGCCGGGAGTGCGTGGAAGCCGATCTTTCTCCCAGGCCAACCGTAGTGTCTCCCATTGGAGCCCAGAAAGGGTTATCATCGACCGTGTCTTCCTCTGTCGTACTATCAAACACACCGATTGTTCCAAAGCCCAAGCGTCGACAGTTGTCCAGAGCGGAGCGTAAAAAACGTCAGCGCGAACGAGCGATCGCCAAACAAAATGGACCATCTACCGAACTCCCAAGTACCTCGAACGATCCCCCTGTAACGAGCGATTTAACCGTAGGGATCCCAGGGCGAATCATCTCTGCCGCTGGTGTAACTTGGGAGGAGAATGCCTCCGAATTTTTCAATCTGGAGGAATTGTTAGCCGACGCAGAATGGGAAAAATAAAGATCTCAACCCAATGCAACTATATCGACGATATTTTAGTAAATTGAACGATTCTGACTTATCTGTTCTCTTAAACCGTTCTCCCTTGATCTGTATTAGTCCTGTAGTTTAACCGTATAGTGTACTATAATAGTAGAATAAAACAATTTTGTCATTTCTTATTGCTGTTTTTGTCTAATTAGCCATTATAAAGGTTCAGAGTAGTTTTTACAACCCGAGCGTAAATTTTTGTTCGAAAAGCATTAGACAATTTGTATATAATTCGGTGTCAGAGTAAAGAAGGAAATGGTGAGATGATTAGACGTAAGTCCTTCCATCGGCAGTCAGAAGGGGAAGTCGAGGCCTCAGCAAGGAGTAGTCCTAAGGCAGGGGCTCACCTGCTTGCTGGAGTCTCGCCGGCATAGCACATTTCCAACGTGAAGCAATTCACGGGTGCTATGTTGGAGGATAAGTTGTGCGGGGTCCTGCTTCGGATTGACATGAGTATACGGAATGTAAGCGTATGGACACTCATCCCCTGGTCAAGTGCGTGAGTTAGGTAGGGTCAATTCGAGCACTACCCCAGCACAATAATTCTATACCTTTCCCCTTATAAAATAATCCTACATAAATGTAAAGATAGATCTATTAGAGCTTTGAGAGACCCTTCTAGTACTCAGGGTAAGTATTTGAAAATTAAATTTATTAAATTCCACATCTCAAAATATGAAATTTTTGAAAAAAAATTGGAAATTAATTAACAATAAATAAATAATGTCTTTCTTGGCATAGAAATTTTTAGAAAATATAAAAAATCATCAATGTCGCTGTGTTTCTCCTTAATTATTTCTTATTATTTTATTTTTTTATTGTTTTTCCATATCTAATCCGTGGCATTGTTTTTTAATATGCATTTGTGTATGGAAATGAGCCTCATGTCCTTATTTTTATGCTCACATCTATTATTTATTATCATAATAAATTATATGAAAATGCAAAAATATATTCTGATTTTTTTAAACTCAAAGCGGCATTTTTTAAAATTCTTAATATTAAATATGTTAACTAAAACATTTAAATTTGATAATTAAAGAAAATTAAATTTTATTTCATTTTAATCACTCTGAGACAGCTTAAAATACCTTAAAAATTCTGATTTAATTACTAATAATAATTCCTAAGGTTCCAGATTAATTAAATTGTAAAAATGATTTATTTCATTGCTTTATATGATTTTTGTTCACAATTTTAATTATTAAAATATTTTTGCAAAATAAAAAACTACAGAAAATGTTTTCAACAAATAACTTAAAGAAAGTGTTTCCAAAATTTGAAAAAAATTTTCTGTACATGAAATTATAAATATTATAATTATTAAATATTATTAAATATGTCAATCTAAACCGAGAGAACAAGAGTTTTGTTAGGTTATTGCAAAAGCCTAAATGTGCACCGGAAGCAAGATAAAACTAAAACTGGTCATCACTGCACAAAATGATCTGAATAAAAAAATAAAACGAATACAATGAATTAAAACAACAAAAAATATTAAAAATGTTTAATAAATTATTAAAGAAAAACACATCATTTTTATTACATCAACGTAGATCATACAGAAATATTATAAGGAAATAAAATTATACTTATTAATAAAATAAGTAATATACAAGAAAAAGAAATATATTAGGAGAAACTGCAAATAAATTGAAGAACTGAATTATTTGTTTTAATGGACCAATTTAATTACTGGCATCAGCACTCACAAACAATTGCATATTCACAGCATCTATCTTTATCTTATTTTACTTTATCCTTGTTTAGCTTAAATTATTTCTATCAATATGATTTCATCTTTCAAACACATAAACCTGTGCCCACATATATTACCGATATTATTTATCCCTATGTAATTCAAGCTCAAGAATGATTAAATGAACATCTAGTAACCTTAAAATTCCATGGGGTCCTTAGCATTGTTAACTCTAATTTTTGCAAGTCTCTGTGCGCAATATTTGGTGCTGTGCAAAATATGACAAACTGAAATTAATTGCGTGTCTTGTTTGCAGAAGAATGACTATAAGACAAGAAAACAATTTATTCATTTTATAGACTTTATTTCTTTACAAGACTAAATGTAGAGATACAATAAACTGTTGAAGATAATACATTAAGCTACAATAAAACAATTACTTAAAGCAAATAAATTGTCTCGTTGTACATTCTACTTTTTGTTTCTGCTAATTGTGTACAAACATTCCAATTCTTCTTTCTTCTGTCTTTAACTTGTACCCATGCTTTGTACACATAATCTAAATCAACCACACCATTACTTTGAATATAACTCGTAATTCTTACAATCATGTCTAGATGTACATCACCCATTCCATTTCCTTGCTTGGTTTTAATGAAATTCATTAAACTTAATCCCCTTTCACAGTCTGCACTTGATGCCATAAATGTCCCAGCAATGTTCAACAACTTTGCCAAATCAGAATATTCTCGACTTTTATAAGCAAGTTGTACAAGTTCTAGAAAACTGTTCAAAGATTTTAATTTCAATTTTCTTTGAGCATAAAAATATATTAACTGTTCTCTTATTGTATTGCAAGTCATTATTCAACCTTTCCGCAAATCTACAACGTTAAGTAAACAAACTTGGTACCATATGCATAAATCTTTGCCTACAATACAGAGCAAACACAATGAACGACGAAGGGGAAGTTTACTACACCATGCACCGTGATGCACGATTATCACGGATTTAAGTAGCCATTATTTTCAACAATCATAAAACCATACTTAAATAAATTTTTTTTCGTTGCAAAAGAAATAAAAATCCCATTCTCAAAACCGATATTTAAACAAACTTTTGACATTGAGTTAGTATTTTTTTCTAAGTAAGAAACTTTTGTGCGCTGACGTTTTCCCTTTGTGTGCGCAAACATTTGACAACTGTGCGCAGCTGTTTTCTTTGTGTGTGCGCACACGCACACAGCTTACAGGGAACATTGGTCCTTAGCAAGATATGAAACAGTGTGTCAGACAGAATTGTTAAGATACGCGACGGGCTTTGTGGCACTATACTCTCACCCAAACCGCTCCTTCATCCTATAAAACCTTCACTTGTTTTCTAAACCAGTGAATGTAATGTTACCAGTTTCTAATCTGACTACGAGGGTACCTTGTTTAATAAAAATAACGAGCTTCAGACAGTATAAACTTTATTGATTAGCACAATTGATAGTCAATTCACAGTGATACAGAATTATTTGTTACAACCACAAACTTTTCACTTGTTTGATACATTTTGGCCTTTCGTATTCTTGCATCGCTTTAATTTTTTCGTCGTCTGTTTTCCTACCATTTTTATTTATAATATTTCCTTAAAGTTTTATCTCTTGTTTATTAAAATGACATTTTTATAAGCCTATTTTTAATCCTGCTTCATTAATATTTTGAAAAATCTTTCCAATCGTCTTCTGTGTTCTTTTTCATTATTTGCGAATATGAGAATATCATCAAGGTAAACCAATGTTTCTTTCCAGAGTAGATCACCCAACACTTCAGTCATTAATTTTTGAAAAGTAGCTGGAGCTGCAATTCCAAATGCCATGCGATTGAAACATGCCCATCTTTTGTAGAAAAGGCTGTTTGAAGTTTCAATTCTTCATCTAGTTCCACTCGGTAATATGCATTACCAAGGGGGTGTCGGAACAAAATTACATATGGACAAAAAACATAAGACAAAAATTAAATTTTTATCAATTAAGATTAAATGTGGAAAAACAAATTGTCTTCACTAGGCTATATTTTGCATTCTGTCGGTGTACACCTGGAACTTCAGCCAGTTGTAAATTGAAGCTTTTAAAATCGTTTCTTTCGGAGAGATGTTGTTTTATTTTTGTTTCACAACTTTTGAAAGTTACACAAAACTATTTAGTGATTGCTATATATTAATGCAAGTTTCCCAAGCGGACAGTGATGGGAAGTTAAAGTGATATAACTCGAGAATCCTGGGTATTTGAGATAATGATTGAAGAAAATATTTAGTAAATTCCCCAAATATTTTCAAAGGGTACCAATTAACATCTAAATTTTGAAAATTAAGACCATGAGGCCTTTTCAAAT
>CAUHTR010001708.1:0-71943 GCA_959609185.1 Schmidtea polychroa | reverse complement strand
NTTTTTCTCTTCCGTTACTGGGTTTTGGGAAATTCATTACTCTTATGTGCATAAAGACGAAAGGCGAAGTTTAACGCCATTTCCTTTCAGTGTACCAGTTACTGGAAAACCTTCGAAAAGATCGAGAACAGGCACAACAGCAGTCCGAGCACCTCCGAAGTCGAGTGGAAAAGCTAAAAATCAAGTGCCGAGAGCTCGAAGGCACTTGGTTTAGTCCGGCCGAAATGAAGAAACGGACGACCCACATCGTACAGCTTCAAACTCAGGCGGAACAAGACCAATTGGAGATCCGAGCGCTGAAGTTGCAAGTACGCTCACTCGAGAGTAGATTAAATGAAAATTACATCCAAGACGCGCTCCGAGAACAGATTCGCCCACTTCCGGTGGAGCTGGAAAAAATATACCCCCCAGTCCAGGCAAGCAAGCCGAAACGGAAACGGCTGGGGCGAAACGCTCGGGATCGATTGAAGAGGGCCTGGCTGGCCGAGCAAGCAAGATCGAAGGAGCCGACAGCCAATCTACGACCTGAAGAAGAGTTGAGAGTGTGACCCTCCTGGATTAAAGCCAACGCTGTAATACTGTGTCGATTAAATAAATGTCTGATGGATGTATGAATTAATTTTGTGATTGCCTAGAACAATGCGGTAGACATACCAGAGTTTGGGAAAACAATCGCGATAAGGGACCAAAATAAATCGGACACTTGCCTTCTATCGGCCGTCCGTGGACCCACTGAGTACTTGACAATTATAGTGCTTTGAAGGCGCTCACTTTTTGCAAGTACTCAACCCCTTGGTACAGTACCAACGTTGATTGCTCAACGGGTACCAAGAGGAAAGTAATGTTGTATTCTGGGTTACGCTGGTAACAGCACTTAAACCTTCGACCACCTGTAACCCACCAACTATTTTGAACAATTGCTCAATTCTTTTAAAATCTTTGTCAGAACTGTTGTTTAATAGCATCAAGAATTTTGGAAAATTCATCAGTCAAGTTACAATTTGCTTTCAATTTCAAAGATTTTTAATGAAAAAATAGGTTTTAATTGAATCATTTAAAATTTAATGAAAATTTCAAAACAATAATACGAAGTTTTGAAGGTGGTGATTATTTGATATAAAAAAGTGATTAACAACAAAAAAAATTTAAGTTTTTTTAAAATATTTTTTATAGGAAACGCGAAAATAGATTATAACATTATGAAATTAAAAATGGGAAGCTCATTTAATATTCATCTTTTTTAAGCCGGTATTAAATAAATTCATTGTTAAAAAGAGAGCTTGAAGACTATAAATCAGTAATATATCGATGTTTTTTGATTCTCATGAATTTTCAGCACTGCCTTTTTCAAGTGAATTCACTTGGAAAAGGCAGTGCCGAAAATTCGTAAGTATCAACAAACATCAATATATTACTGATTTATAGTCTTCAAGCTCTCTTTTTAATATATTTAATGGAAAAAATAATCAGTGGTGAAATTGGAAAAACAAGTTCTTATAATAAATACATTATTATTGTATTTTAAAATTACAAAAAAGTGCATGAGAACAAAATCGAATACGGAGATCGAAAACAATATTTTATGCTTTGTTCAAATTGATAATGTTAGTGAAACCATGTGACGGTGGGGGGGGGGCTACATACTGAGTTAATATTCATATATCCTCACATTGAAGCCAATCAATTTCTGAATACTCTTCAGCTCCATCCTCAGAATCACTTTCATTGTTCTCTATAATAGATAAAGCCTCATTTTCATGATCATTGAATTGTTGAAAATTAGACATATTATGATTCTCATTTTTCCTGGGTGTTGTTGATTTTGTATGATGATTAAATACTTTTGGTGCGATGATTTCCCTTGTTTTCAGTTTTGGAATGTCGATTTTATCAAAATGCGTCTCTTTAACTTTTTTCTCTAATAATTGAGTCTGCTGCTTATTAATTACTCTGTGAAACATTTCTAATCGACATTTTGGAATCGCAGTTCTAATTCTTGACTGACCAACATTGCCACGGAGAAATTCTTGGCGCTCCTGAATTGATTTTGTCGTTCTCCAGTTCAAATAAACATTCAAGTAGTCTCTAAGAATGCTTTCTCTCTTACATCGATTTGATAAAGGAGGTTTCTTTTCATCTTTTTCTACATCTATTTCTGAATGAACTCGTGGAATTTTTAAATCTAATAAAACAATGGCTAAGAAATATTATTATTATTATTATTATTATTATTATTATTATTATTATTATTATTATTATTATTATTATTATTATTATTATTATTATTATTATTATTATTATTATTATTATTATTATTATTATTATTATTATTATTATTATTATTATTATTATTATTATTATTATTATTATTATGAGGAAGTTGAAAGATTCTTAAAGATTCACTAGAAATTTTGTAAAAATTTAAAATATATATTTATTGATAAATATTTTAAAAAGAAGAAAGAAATTTATCATTTTTAAAAAATATTTTTATCAAAGAAATATTTTAAGAAAATCTGAAATTTGTTTAAATAACAAAAATAAGAACAGACAAGTTTTTGAGTATATCATTTATTAAATAAAATTTATGGAATTATTTAGTGATTTGAAAACGGATGAGAATCCTAATATGGTGGCAGCGGTAAACACCGACGCGATTACCGAAAGATTATTGCCAAAGGTGTTCTGTCAAGGTGATGACTTGGAAAAATTCATCAGAAGATACGAGATCTATTTCGATGCTAAAGGCATCAATAAAAAAGAACAGGAAAGATTGACTGCATGCATGATCGACGAGGATCTATTGGAGAAATATGCGAAGACAGTTAAAAAATCAGAAGGATTTCAAGCCAGGTTACGAATGGCATTTGATTACGAAAGAGACGTAATAAAGGATATGGAAAGTTTATTGAATTATAAAAGAAGAGGCGAAGAGATTGAAACATATTTTAAAAAAGTGGAGGACCTTGTTGACAGGTTGTTTGAGAATAAAGAATTCACCAAAGAGAAAATAACAGCAAGGATGTTGATAGTATGTGCTGAGAATAAAGAAGTTGAGAAAGAAGTAATATTGCGGAAGATAAAAAGCACAGAGGAGATAAAAGAAACATTAATTCTAATGGATAAAGTGGACAGGCAGAGAGATCAGATCAACGCTATGAAAGGTTATGCAAGAGTGGTCTATCAGGATCCACAGAGAAGAGGACAGTACAAGCAGAAAGATGAAAGAGAAGAAGTCAGACGACGAGAAGAACCATAGTGCTGGCTATGCCACTAAATAGGCCACACTGAAAATAGAATGTCCAGTAAGAAGTAAGATAGAGTGCTGGACATGTCACAGAAGCGGACATATCAGTACGAATTGTACAGATAAAAAAGTGCCAAGATGTTTTGGTTGTGTGAAAGAAGGCCATATAAGAAGGTTATGTCCAGAAATACAGTGTTGATGACAACCAAGAAGCCAATTACTTCACAATTCCAAACCTGGATCAATTATTTGAGCAGTTTGGATATAATCGTTGAATATAGAAAGGGTGTTAATCACCAAAAGGCAGACATGGTGTCAAGAACTAAATGTGAAACGTGTGTTCAATGACAAATGGCTCACGAAGTAGCTAAGAAAGGAAAGATAAAAACTAGATTACTAGACTCGATCAGAGAAGAAGGTAGAAATACCAATCAATAAATAAATTTTGAAAAAAAATTACGAAAGAAAACGATGATACCTTAAAACGAGATACAAGAAACCCTAAAGGAAATACATAAGCTATTATGTCATGCTGGAGTCGAGAAGATAGCTGATTATATGAAGGATAGATATATTGGGAAAAACCTGTGGAGTCAGATTCAGGAAACTATTCGAAGTTGTGAGACTTGTCAAAAAACCAAGGCTATAACAATTACAACGAAGGAACCAGTAAAAAATCTAGAATCAACCGAAATGTTCGAAATTATATTCGTGGATATATGTGGACCAATGCAAGAAACAAAAGGACGTAAGAAGTATATATTGGGTATAATAGACCAGTATAGTAAGTATCAAGTCCTGACAGCTATAGCAAGACAAGACGAAGAAACAATAACGAAAACGATTTTAGAAAAATGAATTTTAAGATTTGGGTGCCCAAGGGAGATAAGAGTTGATTGTGGGAAGGCGTTTGAATCAGGAATGTTGAGAGAATTCACCAAGAAACTTGATATTAAGTTATGTTTTTCGAGTCCATACCATCACCAAACAAATGGACAAATAGAAAGGCAATTCAGGACAATATGAGAGCTGATAAATGTTACTTTACGAGACAGAAGGAAGACGAATTGGGCAGAGAACTACCAGAAGTCGAATTTACATTAAATGCAACCAAACAAAAAACGACAGGAATAAGCCCGGCAGAGGTAGTTTTTGGTAAAAAGATTAGCAGGGAGAAATTGTACGGGTCAAAAGAAAAACAGGTAAAGGAAGAGCAAGAAGAACAAACAAGGAGGAAATTTGACGTAGGAGAAGATGTGTTAGTAAAATTAGAAACACGCAACAAAAGCCAGGACAGATATGAGGGACCATATAAAGTAATCGAGAAAGTGCATAACAGACGATATATCTTAAGAAACGAGAATGGTAAAAAGATTGAAAGAAACGTGGAAAAACTTAAAAAATTTCTTAAGGAGGGGGATATGAGGAAGTTGAAAGATTCTTTAAGATTAATTAGAAATTTTGTAAAAATTTAAAATATATTTTTATTGAAAAATATTTTAAAAAGAAGAAAGAAATTTATCATTTTTAAAAAATATTTTTATCAAAGAAATATTTTAAGAAAATCTGAAATTTGTTTAAATAACAAAAATAAGAACAGACAAGTTTTTGAGTATATCATTTATTAAATAAAATTTATGGAATTATTTAGTGATTTGAAAACGGATGAGAATCCTAATAATAATAATAATAATAATAATAATAATAATAATAATAATAATAATAATAATAATAATAATAATAATAATAATAATAATAATAATAATAATAATAATAATAATAATAATAATAATAATAATAATAATAATAATAATAATAATAATAATAATAATAATAATAATAATAATAATAATAATAATAATAATAATAATAATAATAATAATAATAATAATAATAATAATAATAATAATAATAATAATAATAATAATAATAATAATAATAAAACAATAAAATGATAATTTAAGCCTTTTGCTGCAAATAATGTATTTAATGAAAGAATTTTCGACTATACGATAGTCCTTGAGATTGACAAGGACTATCGTATAGTCGAAAATTCTTTCATTAAATACATTATTTGCAGCAAAAGGCTTAAATTATCATTTTATTGTTTTAAATAATAAATGCTGCTACCAAGCAATCATCATTTTATAATAATAATAATAATAATAATAATAATAATAATAATAATAATAATAATAATAATAATAATAATAATAATAATAATAATAATAATAATAATAATAATAATAATAATAATTATTATTATTATTATTATTATTATTATTATTATTATTATTATTATTATTATTATTATTATTATTATTATTATTATTATTATTATTATTATTATTATTATTATTATTATTATTATTATTATTATTATTATTATAAAACTGTATGCGTATATAAGTTTCATCAGTTAAAACAATGGTACAATATCGAGATGGCATGCAGAAAGATAATTTTTTATCAGATGATAAAAACAATTGTTGGAAAAATCGATAATTCTATGATTCTTGTCAGGAATATTATTTTATAATTAATTTAATAAATATGTTTTCTAAAATTTTATAGATTATAAATTATTCTCATTTATTTTTTTAATGTTACCTCTTCTTCTCAAGTATCGCTCTTTTATTAATATGTGAAATTTCGAATATATTTTCTGTTTATTTAAAATATTATTATAAACAATAAATGAAGGGAATCTCTGAAATTTCAGAAGTTGAGATTTGTTAGAAAAATAAAATATTATCAAATCCGGTGCTTCAAATTTGGAAATCATTTTAGAGGCATTGAAATTGGTCAAATCTTTTGCAAAATTTCTTGTCCTCGTCACTAATAAATGAATATATTTTGTTCTTATGCTTATAACTTTGTAATTTTGCAATACTTTGCAAAAATAATTTTCCTTATTTAACCTTTACATTAAGAAAAAATGCTTCTTGTGCTTATGGAAGTGTCGCATTGATGTCAATCTCTTCATAGTCCAAGAATGGTCAGCTAGAAAAGATTCCACTCAAGGATAATTTATTGTAATGCATGCGCCACAAAGAAACTATGAACAGGTCTTCATATAAATAAAACTTGAAATCATGAAAATGTAAAAGCAAGTGTTGAAAGTGAAGGATTTTTGAATTTGAAGCAGATGTTAGCTACTTATATTCGTAATTTGCATCTTAATCTAATGTTTACTCAATCCATTACAACTGGTGGTATATGAGGCATTCGAGGCATTTTCTAGGAAGCTATATGACAGAAATTAATTATGCCATGTTGGTTCAAGATATGATGGAAGCAGATAAGAAATTTCGTACAGTATGTCGATGAAAATGTTTTTGCTCTTGTTCTTTTTTTCATCTAACCTAGGTGTTATAAGCGACAAACATTAAGAAAGGTTTCATTACGAAAGAGGGGTCTTTCAGTTTGGAATTTGAAATCAGCATAGTTAAATTTAAAAAGAACGCAAATATTATGAAGTTGTAGAAACAGAAATTTGTTGTCCAGTGTTATTTGAGATTTAAAACTAGGCCTGAGTCTTTGGTCACCACCGCATTTAATATTGAAATTTATTACTCTAGTACACTTATGGTCCTGTAAAAAGGGTTTTGGTTGTAAAATTGAAATTATTTTAAAAAATGAATAAAATAGGGATTTGAAAAAAATGTGAAGAGAAATTCAATAAAAAGAGTTTTAAAAAATCTATTTTTTTATGATCCGGATCATAAATTTTTTAATTTGGACCTCTTTCGTGTATTGAATTAATTCTAATATACAAGTAAAGCATTGAAATGAAAGTTTAAATAAAGTAAATTGATGATTAATTTTTAGAATTTGTAGCTGGAAATTAGATCAGAGATAGAAAGGATCATGATGGAATACTTTTGTTGGAAATCGCTTGCAAGAATATGAAAACAAATTTGCGTAAAACACAAAATGCTAATTAATTAATTAATTGAAAGAAAAGACTGTTGTTTAAACGAACAAGAAAATTTAAAAAAATGTTTTCAAGGCCCATTATCATCATAACAAGTATATATTTAAGAAGCAATATGGGAAATTGACTTTTAACTTCAAGTAGAAAAAAGGAAGAAATATACAACACGAAAAGAGTGATAAATGAAATTTGAAGGAAGATTTCATAATTAAGGAAACTTCAAACAGAGGAGAATTTCATTTAAAAGATGAGAGAAATCGTTTGGCAAATATCAAAGTAGAATACTGTCATTATATTTCCCAGGCAGTGGAGACTAGACCTTCAACGATATATTGAAACGATTCAATTGTACAAATTTGTAATAATTCAATATACGTTGAGAGTCGGTGTTTATTTATTATCAAAGAACAGAAGGAGTCAAAGTAACAGAATATAATTATTTGTTAATAAAAATCTCAACAAAATATATCGTATATGTAGAGTAAAAATTCATTAACTAACTTTGTCATGTAAGCGAGTTCTAACCGTTTTGTACTTTTTCTTTTATTTAAAATTCATTAAATAAACTGGATAATATGAATAACTAGTTATAAAAGAAAGTACAAAAGACGTGGTTTTGACAAAAATGTAATTAACCGTAACAAGGGTGGTGCGAGCGGTGCAGTTGCACAGGGCGCACATCTGAAAGGGCGCAAAATTGGGATGTACCAATTTTTTAATGTCACCAAAAAATGAAAAAATAAAAAAAAATAAATGACATAACAAAAAAAACGACATCCTAGCTAGCCTATCTTTAACATTACTGGTTGGACTGGTCCATTAGCGTACCTTCGTAGGTGTATATTATATAAAATGGTAGTCCACAAAATGAGTTCCTGTCAATTTTTCAATTAGCAACAGAATTTTAAGAGCATTACTACCTATTATATAATAGCTGGAGATGAATACATAGTCAACAATCATAACATGAACATTATAATGATTATAGTAGACCGTTTCGAATTCGCGTGTTGGGGGCGCCAGATATATAAACCGCACAGGGCGCAAAAATGCCTTGTTACGGCCTTCCATAGACAATATGATTTACCAAGGCTGGAAATAAATATATTCCAATATATTGTTATGCATTTTACACAAAAAATTGCAATTGTTACAATAAATCGCAATATACTGCAATTGGGTTCTTGAATCAAATAAATAGATGACTTATAAACTATAATTAGTTTAATATATTGTATATTAAATAAAAACAAGAAAATATGACCGACAGAATTTTATTTATCCCATGGCCCGATCAACTATTTCACTATCCCATAAGTTTATATTTTGGTTTAAAAATATTATTTCTTCCAATGTTGAATAATCCAAACTCTTTCGATCATCAGTGTTGATTCTTTCAGATAAACTAAAAGACGCTCTACAATATTAGATGTAGTTGTAAAAATTTCAGGTCAATGTAATTCGATAAGGGCGTATTAATGTTAAGATGAGTGCTGATATAAGGATTTTTATCGAATTTAGTGTTATACAATTTGTTGGGTTATTGAGTTGGTGATAAATTTAAATGTTACTCTGACTCCAAACGTGTCTTTCTACAATTCACAAATAACACTTGACAACAGAAATCTTTATTGATAATCACAAATAAACTGTCTCTTTACACTGGCAATCAATACAACACTCTGCTTGGTGTCTATACAATGCTTATTACAACACTCGGTGAGGAATAGCACTTGCGTATAACACCGGATTAAAAGATCACTAATTACTGATTGGTTTATCAACTGGGACTTTGAGCTGGTTGTTTTCTTTGACTTTCTTCACAAATTTATTCAAATAATCAAGTAACTTCTTTTCGTTTAATTTTCCAACTAATTCTTTTATTCAAATCTTCTCCAACAATTATTCTTCACATATACTTTCTTTACAATTCTTTTTCACAATAGTTTCTCCAACAACGTTTCGTCCGACGTCGTATAATTTTCTACAATAATTTTATCTCTCAAATCGTCTGACAAATTTTGTCTCCAAATTTGTCTCACAAATTGTCTTAATTTCGCGTCACTTTTTGTCTCTCTTTTTGTCTCAGTTTGTCTCTCACGTTTCGTCTCAATTTCACGTTACTCTTTCTCTCTAATTTTGTCTCTGGTAGTTTCTCTTTATATAGTTTACTTCTATTGTGGCACTCAATATAATCAAGTGTTTTTCCACTTTCTTTCTCCTGCTTTCCCCGAATGTTCCATTTTTATCTCTGGCGGCTGTCAAGTTATGTTCCCCTTTTCCTTTTTTGTTTGACCGGCTTGTCCCAGCAATTCTGCTATCACTGACAAGCTGTCGAGATAAGAGTATTATTGTTTTTCCTATTTCCCAATTTCTAAATTCCTTTTCCTTTTTGTATTAATTAATTAGTCCTGACCTTGGTTTTTATTTTCTTGTTTAATTTCTTTTGTTTTCCTTCCTCTTCCTCATTTCTCATTTCTTTTTGCTTCCGCTTTCTTTTCTGAGTTCCCATAGATCGTCCCGTTTGTCATGACGATCTTCCCCCAGGTAATTTTATTTATTTATTTATATTTTGTCATTTAGGTATCCTCAACAAATTTGTCTAAGACTATTTCTTCTTTTACTTCAAGTTTGTTAATAAATTTTTTTCATGTGCTGTTATTTCACTTTCTTTTCCGTTAATAATTTTCACCACGCCATTTTCGAAAGAAGGTGAATGAATTATGGTAGCTTCTACTGAAAGGTACTTTTTCATTTGGGGATATCTTATTATGACCAGATCAAAACAGCTACGGACATCTGTTAAATTTAACAAAGGTATTTGTAGATAAATTGTTAATTGATTTAGGGGCGTAAGCTCATTAAAAATTTCTCTCAACTGCAATATTTGAACATGTTTTGGCATTAGAACAGCTAAATCTTGATCAGAAGGATCTATAAAGTCCTTTATTTCAAAAAATCTAGCAATCATATCATAACAACTTGACCAACGTGTTAAATTTCTTGTGATAGGTATTATATTCGTTTATATTAAAATTAAAAGATATTATAGAATTAAACAAATATTATAATTTTATAATTTTGAGAATAACCATAATAAAATTTTTGTAATATAAATTCAACAAAATTCTATAATTATTTTTACTGAATAGTTTTTAAAAATAAATAAAAAATTAATTCTTTTAAATAAATCGAGACTGAATTAGTTATTGAAAAGATTCAACTAATTCAGTCTCGATTTATTTAAAAGAATTAATTTTCTATTTATTTTTAAAAAAACTATTCAGTAAAAAAATTATAGAATTTTGTTGAATTTATATTACAAAAATTTTATTATGGTTATTCTCAAAATTATAAAATTATAATATTTGTTTAATTCTATATCTTTTAATTTTAATATTATATATTGCAATAAATGTTACATCCAGGGAAGATAACAATAAATAATTGCAATAATTACAATAAAAATATATTTTTCCCAGCCCTGTGATTTACTATTTACATTACATGGTTTAGTTTATATTATGACTCACAGTATAATTGAAATTTATGGACCCTTAAAGTGTGGCCCACCTGAGTAATGTCTTTGAGTTTTACCCTTTATCAAAAAAGGTTATTCATCATTTCTATAGTACATAATCATCTAACTAGATAATAATTAAAACTGAAGTATTTATCGCTTGGTTCCGTCTGATTAAAACAATTTTTATGTTGTTCTACTTGAGGTCAAGCCATTTTAAAATTTATAAACAATATGAAAAAAATGAAATATTATTATATTAGAGAAATCAAAAAAATGCTTTTATTTATTTTAGAAAGTTTGCTTTTTAGTAATTCTGCTTCTGACAAACAATTCGAATGGAATTCGCAGAATGCCGTGTTTATTTATTACAACTGTTACAGTGTTGTACTCAACACAGTTTTTAATTGTTTTAACATTTAGACAATAACTAATTTGGGAATATTAACTGGGAATATAATTTAAAATGGATTTTGATTGTTCCATAATTTAAAAATTATTTGTTTAAATCAAACCCCATTTTTTTATAATGATTGATATTCCTTGTATTTAACTAAAAATATAGGATTTTTAAAAGTGTTTGCTTACCTTTAGTCGATTCATGATTTCCTGAATGACGGTTTTCCCATTCAGATTTGGCTCCATAGACTTCATCAATTGTTAAGAAATTTGTGAGGGAGTTCGATATTGATGATATGAACCTTGTCCCAGAAGCTCTAGGTAATTCATTAATAGCAGGTATCTGATTATTTTTAGATTTCTCAATTTTTTCGTCTTTTAATGTTAATATTTTATAGCGAGTCTTGGCAAAGGGCTCTTTCAAGTTGGAAGCGTACAATAAACGATTCGAGTGTTCACCCGCACTTCTCCACCGGTTATTATTTTTTTCTGGCTTGTTTTGAACTGTATTTGCAGATTTAGATAAGTAATTTCGACTGTGAACATTACTCATATTGCAATTATTTAATTTTTCTTTCATGAAAAGATTGTTTTCCGTTTTGAAAACATCAATTTTGCTTCGATTTTCAATAAGTAAAACAGCTGATTTGATCTCTTTCTTTAATCGTGGACTCACTAACGAATCTTTGCGATTCTCATCTAGAAGTTCTTTAAATTTTATAACTTTTGTACATTTTTCTTTTAACTGTGAATAAGTAACCGGTTTGAATTCGCTATAAAATGGAGCACTTTTACTTCGAGGTTTAAAATGAGTTGAAAATTGGCGATCTGGAATAAATAAATTCATTTCTGTGTGAATCTTGCCATCATTGGAACTGCATAGTGTGACAAGTTTGAAATCCATTCTAAAAAAAGAATATTAATTTATACAAAATAATTTGAAATTTTTTTTAAAGTATGCAGCTGTCTTTGAATTTGTGTGTGAGAAAATATTCATTAGGCAAACTTGTATTGTAATGAAAAGGAAACAATGAATTTCCGTTAAATCTTTAAAAAAATAAAACATTCGAATAAAAGTTATAAGAAAAAGAAAAAAAATTTAATTAATTGGTAACTGATTTTACAAAACTATGTTATTATTTATAAATTTTACAGCAAAAGTATTACCTTAGTTCCACTGTGCTAATTGTTATTGAAATAACTGTAACTGAAACTTAATTTCAAATGAAATTAATAATTGAAACGGCATTACTAACAGACTTTTATAATGAAATTATATTTTGTGTTTATTATATTCAAATACAGCATATTTTAAAATTTATATATAATTGAAAAATTAATTCAGAAATAATTTTAAATTAATTTGAGTCATTATGTTCGGTGTAGATTTAAATATAATTGTTCGTTGTTTAAATATATCAATTAACAAATAATTTACTTTTTATTCGTAGATTTATTGTATTGAATGTCTCAAATTGAATTAATTTTAAAATCTCCAACTGATCGTATTGCTCCATATGCCATTAAGTGCAATGTTGTATGGACAGTAAAACAATTGAAGGAACATATTAAAGAAGTCTATCCATCAAAGCCGACAGTAGAATCACAAAAAGTTATATATGTAGGAAAATTATTGAAAGACGATCAGATATTGAAGAATGTTTTCGAGGTTAGTGTGAATGAGTTTTAAAAGTAATTATTTTTTAGCCGGATTCAAGCACAATTGTTCATTTTATATGCCAGTCTTCGTTAAGTGATGCTGAAAAAAAAGAAAGTGAAAATTTGAATAAACCGTAAGTCGATAAAAACAAAATTGAAAAACAATTAAAAATTTAACAGAGAAATTACACCAGATAAAAATCCAGATTTATATAAAGAATATCAAAATTATATAAATAATTATTATGCTTCGACTTCTCAATCATTTAACACTATGAGTCCTTATCATCAAATGATGTGGATTAATCAAGTATATATGCAATCATATGCCAACTATTATGCGCAATTTATGAACAAATCAGATAATATGAGAGAAGGTAAATTGATAATTTGTTAAAATTCTACTTTTGGAATGAATCGCTTGAAATAGTCGATATCTTTATTTAAGTAATTAGTAATATTATTTCGAATACTTCCAATAATTATTTAACTATTTGATTTTATAATTATAATAAAGGAGTGCCTTCGAAGAAATATTAAACTATTTTTGTAGATTTAATAAATTAATCCTATCTTGTCATATTTTATTGATATCTGTAATAGGCTTTCAACCAGCTATCAACGAGGCACAGATCTCTCAGTCAATACCCCAAGAAGCAGTAGCTCAAAACCAGGATAACCAGCCGAATAACGAAAGAGGAATCGAGGCCGCAAATCCTGCAGCAGTAGGTGAAAATGGCATGCAAAATATGATGGCGGCAGCATTTGGTGGGTTAATGGGAGATGCTGGAGAAGACGAAAACGATGGAGAGGTCGAGCCCAGGGATATTCTGCATTATTTCTACATTCTCGTGCGATTCGGCTTGTTGCTGTTGATTTGTTATTATTACAGCAGCGTTGTCAGCGTTGTCACCACTCTGATGCTCTTTTTTGTTTTCTTTGGGTGAGTTAAGCAATGATTGTGAAAGCGATGAGTAAACGATATCAATTTAGAGTCAATTTGATCAGACGCAACCAGAATAATCATGCTCAACAGGCTCCTCCTATGGCGGCCGCAGCGGTGCCATCTGTCGTGAATGAAGAAGAACCGGGTCAGCCCCCAGAAGAAACTGGTGATCAATCACCAAAACCTAATGTCAGTGATACAGTAAGTTTTGGAATTCATCCCTAACCTTTCCGTCGGTTATTTCATCATTCAATCCATATCTGCATCCGTCTTGTTCTGATTTCATCTTAGTTTGCTTTGACCAATCAGGGAAGGGATAATTGTATGCGTGGAATGTCATGTGCTGTATCTTTCTTGTTTCGATAGAAATTTCAAATTATTTCTATAAAGAAACTTGGCTTGCATCTCATTGAGATTCCAACTGAACCTTTTGCATTATTGACAAATTTATCATTAAGCTTCCCAACCAATCGGCTGCTGAATTATCTCCGGTGCTGGTAGAACCGCTGCCAACGATCACCGAGCGAATAAAACGAGTCGCTACAACATCACTGCAATTTGTACTAACATTTTTCGTGACTTTATTTCCCGAACCGATTGCTCATATTGACATCAACTGATCAATGACATCAGGGCATTGGTGGCGGTGGCGGTGGCCATGATCTGCTAGAATAGATTGAGTGAATCAGTGATTTATCAAACCAATGCAACTCATTCATTTCATTATAATAATTTTTACAATTTCATTAGTTGCGGTGGATGTGCGTGTGTGAGTGTGTGTGAGCGGGCATTTGGTTGGATTTGTTTGGGTTGTTTGATAGGCTGATGTTAGTCAACTATTATAATGCCGTGGTAATTGCTGCTGATTTGAGGAGCGTAACAGTTCGTAGATCAAAATTTTATCTTATTTTTATTGTGCCTTTGTAACTGATTGGTTGTTCAGCTACACAAAATTTTATTTGCGGACCTTGTCATGATTATTAATTACATCTTGACAATTATGCTTTATGGGGTTTTATATTTCTATCACATTTCTCTTACAGGAAATTTGATAGAATTATTTATAAATCAATGTTTCGCAATCTTTTTGGTGTCTGCGAATCAGTAAATAAATATTAATAATTTATGATAGTTTCAAAACATTCAAATTATTTTAACCCCTTCTAAGGTGGTGGCAATATACTGTACACCATTTTAAACTAATAAAAATATCTAAGTGTAACGCTGTCGTTAATCATTTTTACTTTTGGTACAACTACTGACATATTGAGCCACAAGAGAACAAATTTATAGTATTCTATGTTTTTATTTTTTTATGATCTAACTATATAATTATTATTATTAAACTTTGAGTTTTACATCACTTTTAGTTTCCTTTGCCTTAGAAAGGGTTAAAGAAGAAACACCTTGTGTTTGTGGATAAATATAAGGTGAAACATGAATATAATATTCAAAGTTACATATATACCTAGTTAAGAAAAACAGAAAATATCTGACAGAAGTAATTTTATCCGCAAAACTAAAATCGGGAGAAATAGTCAGAAAAGGAAATGGGGATGGAATTTTAGTCTCCAAATTGAAGGATTGTTGCTAATACATTTATTTTAGTCAATGTAAATTCAAATATTGGTGTCAATTGAGGGAGATTTGCATAGGGTCTTTCGGATCCGCCACGAAGTTCAGCTTCGCAGACTGTTTCCGCGAATGTATTGTAAGTATCATCAGTGATACATAGTTGATATTTCGCCCCCATTTACGGAGACCTCAACACTTATCTTGGTACTTGGACAAAATCACTGTTGTGTTAAAAAATCCTCAGTATAACGTGGCCCGAAAATTCTTAGGCATGTTTCTTTTGAGGATCTTCCACCTACCTTCTGGAAATGTACTCATTTTAGGCGCAATATTGGATTTCAAGAAATGTATAAAAATTAATTTCCTTCCACATTTTTGGTTAAACACAAAAAGTAACCGCTCATTTTAATTTCATAGATTTTAGTGTCTCTTTCTTATACATGCGCATAAAATTGCAAAGTTGGTGATGGTTGGAGGTTTATCTAAATGCTTCAAATAAAATAGAACAATAAAAATCAAAAACCCTAGTCAGAATATCAAAAATATAATATTAGTAAATTTACAGTGTAACGAACATTTTACATGAAAATTAGAAGGGAGGATTTTTCTAGATGGTTGACATAATTTTATTAGTTGGTTAAAATATTTTGCATAAATTGAAAGATTTTTTCAGTATAGATCAAATTAAATCAAAGTTCATTTCTATTGGATGATCGAATTTCACATCTTTGTAGTAAGTGTATTTGACGTTTTGGAGATTTTGCTTCACAGCACATTTCATTGAATACGACTCTCTTATTTTTGTGTTGATTCAATTTCAATGGTGTAGTTTCCGTTATCTGAGAGTAATTGTTGATTTGTTCGTGACATATCCATTGACTAAAGGTTCTGTGATCCGACGACGAGTAGACATATCAGCTGTAGCTTTATTAAACTTATCATTTGTAATATACATTCGATATAGAGGTGAAGCAGTTCATTGTTCCTCAAATTGTTATGATTCCAGAGTTTTGAATACATTTTATTTTATTTTTAAAATTTGAAATGCGATCTGATCTTTCCATTAGGAGAACTTTGAATACATATAGCACAGAAATATATGAAGAACAGAAAGATTGATGTTGATGTGATTATACGTTTGATATAGAGATGAAGCGGTTCTATGTTCCACAAATTATTACAATTCAAGAGTTTTGAGTACATTTTTTTGTTAGTTTAGATTATACTCAAATAAACTCGGTAAAGATTTTATTAATAAAAATCGCCATTCGTACATCTTTTTCACTATATATTTCGATAGCATCACTATCATCATCAGGTTACCTATATTTACAAAGGATTATAAAATATATAAATTTTAAATTATAAATAAAAATTTTTAATAATCATTCTTTTTTAAAAACAATTTTAAATAATCAATTATATTTAAACTTTTAAAATTATTAAAAATATTATTTTAATTATTTTTTTTAATTATTTGACATAACTATTATTAATATACATCAACATACAAAAACTTAATTAAAAACATTCTACACACAAGTATTCACTGCATTTTGCACATTGATTTTAGTATTAAAAGTTCTTATCAATAATGCTTCACATATCACACGCTCAAAACAATTATCAAAATTTTTTGATAAGATTTTAAAATCAGGCATTCCTAATTCTCTCATACAGACTTTATTGTGATCCTTAATATTGGACACTCTCTTCGGTCGACAGTATTCTTGAACTCGAGTACAGAGATGATGGGAAGTCTCTCCAATGTATGTGGCATTAAACCCATTACATGTCAATTGATAAACGAGATCTGAACACAATCCAACCGGCGTTTGAGATTTACTAACAAACATACTACGTACTTTACACGATTTTGAAACAATTCTATAATTCAATGTACCCAACTGTTTACCAATCTTTCTTTTGAAATCTTTATATCCTCCAGAATACGGCAATACCATCATATATTTTGGCTCATCTTGTTTTTTGGTATCAATATTCATATTCACTACATCATTCGAAATATCAATCAATTTACATTCATTCATACTACGATCCTTAGCATTATTCATAAATTTATCAACAGTCTCTTTCAACGTTAACAATAAAAACCGTTTTGAGTAGTCATTGTTGACCATTGATTTTGTCGGATTTTCGGATTCTCGCCTTTTGTAACTACTTTTGCCATTTCCTACTACTGTTTCCATCATAATTTCCTTTGCTATCACTTCTGTGCATGACCACAACTCTATTTTCCATTTGACCTAGATTTTATGTAAATTTATTTTAATTTACTGACCTCAACACATACCATGTTTGCTAACTTCAACATTTCTACTTTAATTTAATTAATTTGATTGTTAATAAATGACCTTCTGGCCAAACATTACATTTTTATTCATTTATTTTATCGTAATTTGAAAATAATCATTAGTTACACTTGAACATTCATTAGAAATTGGAATCTTTAATCAACTGTTTCATCTAACATTTATGACAATGATTTTAAAAATGAAACAAAATGCACCTGTCAACTTCATTAATTAAGTGCAAAACATTTTGCTAAATGAAAAATATCTGAATGAGAGAAGTTTCCCGAAATTACGACAGAGAAGATATACAAATCAAATTAGTGCAATTAAACTTTATTATTACACCTAGCGTCAACAAAAAATAAATTGGTTTTTTAGCCTATGATTAAAAAGATATATTATTTATTTATTCTCTTGGGGTGGGGGAGGGGGTTGTATTAAAACTGAGTCTCTTTAAAATCTAAGAGTTTTGCGTATACACAATAGATATAAAAATAAATAAAACAAAATGGAATCAAATTATCAGAATGTAGAGGTCGCATTGTAATTGTTATCATCAATCGATTGTATTAATTTTTTTAATTAATTTTTTAATTAATGTGTATTGATTTTATTAAATAAATATCCTTAATAAAAGATATATTTAAACAAATTTTAGTGCATTTTTTAATAACATGAATTGTGAACAAATTTTTATTTTTATAACTGTGACATTGTAAGATGAACTGAAGGCATGTAATAAATTATTCTAATTTCAATCGTAACATTTCCCTCGATTGCATGCTTCTTCAATTAAATCAGCAGCTTCTTTTATACCATTTTTAGAGGCATGGTGCAGAAGTTTTCGAGTTTCTCCTTTCTCTAAATCATGATAACCTTTCAGTTTTGCTACAGCCAGATTGTATGCAGAATGAGGATGACCTTGTTCTGCAGCTTTTTTAAACCAATGGACCGCGTGTTGGTGATGAAGAGGTACTCCAATGCCTCTTAAATATCTTTGTCCAAGTTGGTGTTGTGCTTCCTGAGACATTATATTAAAGTTTATCTGGAAAACTATTCTTACTTTGAAACCCATGTGAGCATAAAGCTTTATAGTATGAGAATAGAGATAATCAATATGATAATAGGAATAATATGCCAATATTACAACAAAAGAAATTAATGCGATTTCAACTCCAAAAACTAACCATGAATCAGGTTTCTTTTTTCGAGGAAGGTAAACTTTACCTCCATAAGGCAATAATGGATCCCAATCTTTCGCTATATAGCGTTCTCTGTTCCTCACATTTCCCTCAGAATTCATATTATAGTCAATAAAAATTATCAAATAGGATATTTCCAAATAAAATGTAGTTGCTTAGAAACCAAAAGACAGCAAATATCGTTTTTAATACTTCTATAGAGGTAGGATATTTTTAGACGAATAACAATAGAATTAAAAATTTATTATAATACAATTCAAATTTAAACGATTTTATCATTTAACTGAATATATTTTTGAAAGAAAACAACTATTTTATATTTAATAAATCATTTTCAGTCTAGAAACTATAATAAAATTTATATAATTTTTGTATAGAATAAAGTATTTGCATAATAATTATATAAAAATCAAATTTTAATTGTTTAAATAGATTAATTTAAGAAGTTCATTTTAGGGGCATATTTGAAATTACTATTATGTATCGTAATTTGTAAATTATTAAATCCAATGATTAAAAGCTTTGAAAAATTATCAACATTTCATAAAGTAAATTTAGTTTTATCTCGTAACATTTTATCATGTAATTAATTGATTTTTTACTGTCTTTTAATTACAGGGTCAAATTCTCACTGAGGGCCTGCTTCTTGTAAGAGAAGATATTTGTGATTGGATTAATAAATTATTTAATAAACAAATTATTACTGGGGATACATTTCTAACAACTTTGCATGATGGTATAGTGCTCTGTGACCTTATTCATAGGCTGTATGATCATATTCCAACCATTTTGCCTTATAAGTGGCCTAAAAAACCACCATCTCCAGATCGGAAAGCGAAAAGTGGATCTTTCAAAGCCAAAGATAATATTACATTATTTTTAAATTGGTGTCGAGCAATTGGTCTGTTAAATACTATATTATTTGAAACAAGAGGATTGAGTAAGTTATTGCCCAATATTTATATTTATTCATTTAACATAATTCAGCCAACAGTGATGAAGAAAAGAATATTGTTCTTACTTTATTGCATATTGGAGAAGTCTGTGTTGATTTCGATATGCCAGTGCCTGAATTCGCAAAGTTTAATCAGGAAATGATGTTATCTAAAAGTAATATGGCTCACACGACATCAGTTTATGCATTGGGAGAAACAAGTGATTTTGGATCCATGGAAAGTGGTTCACTATCTGCCAGATCGGAATCAAATATCTTTGATGCACTTGATTCTGAACGATCTGCTAGTATTGGACATGAATCCATTGATAATTCAGAGAGTTTCCAGGAGATCTATCCACAAATTATTGTTCCTATTGAAAGTCAAAGTTCAATTAATCAGATAAAATACAAAAGGAAGCCATCAAAAACACAAGAGAGATCTCCATCAGATAAAATCGTTGATACAACATTGGAAATATTGGTAATAATTTGAAGGTATTTAATTAATACAAATAAATCAACTCGATATTGGAATTTCGTAAGGTTATAAGAAAACGTACTTATAAATTATTCTAAAAACTATTCTGTTCTTTTTAAAATGTCTTTAAAATTGATCATAGTTAACGAATTCGGAAAGGCATTAAGTTCATTAATCAAACAATAAACAAACAATCATTATTTCATTAAATAACAAATTATTAATTCAATAAAATCTTTTCCTTGTTCACCTTTTATCTGTTTTTATTTACGATTTCTATTTAACACACATTTTCACCACTACCTTTTTCAGGTGTAACAATAAAATTTGTGTTAAATGGAAAATATTGATTAATTAAAGTATTAATTAATTTATAAATTATTGATCAACATGAAATAAAATATTGATCCATGATATAAAATAGAACAAATGAAAATAACGGAAGTTAGAAAAAATCATTTGTCAAACAGCGAAATTGCTTATAAAATGCAATTTTTAAGTCAATATAATCAAATAAAAAAGTTTATAAAAATGGCCTGTTTAAAATAAAGTGTATGCAATAATATTCTACACGATTTCTAATGACATACTAATTTCGAGCTTATTTAGCTGTCGTCGGAAAACATTGGTTTTTTATCGTGTCCATGGAATTCGAATAGTTTTTCAATCACTTTTATCCGATTCCCTGGACCACATTTGAGAAGCCCTAAGTCAAAGACTGTTTAAGCCACTATGTACCATCATTTATACTGAAATTGTTAAATGTTTTCGCTAAGCAAAAGATTGAGGAATATATTTACAAATTTAAAATTTTTGGCACTTTCTTTTACAAATATACTTGGAAATTGACAAAAGATCAATGATGAATAATATAAAGGTTTTTCTTGTTATTACCTATCCTTGAAATGTGTGAGTAACAAATTAATTATAACCTGTAATATTTATCTTTCATAACAGTGTTTTAGGTAAAAAAAAGCTTGCAAATAAAAAAATTTATCAGTAAAATCTTTAATTTTATTGTTCACCTTTGATTTGCTTTTATTTTCTTCTAAACCTTCATTTATCTTCAATAAGACTTTAGGTCAAAAAAATTTATTTTCATATGTAACACAAAGTTTTTATCTATAGTCGTAATGAAAATAAATTTAATATTAAAATAAAAATTATTATATAGTTTCAAATTATTTGCTAAGTGAATATATTTGAAAGAGCATAAATTGATCTTTAACCCGAAAAATAAAATTTCCCACATTCTTTCAGATGAAAAATAATACATCTCAATTCTTTCATTAAATTATTCATTATAACCATGTTGATAATCATTCATTATTTTTATCCCCTTTCTTTATTAGACTAAATGAATTATGATCGCAGTGATGTAATATTTGATCGAATAGACATTAATAAATTTTATAATATCATTGTTATAGTGCAGATTTTCACGTAAAATTGAAACAATTTATTAATAAATATTAGTTCACGGTCTATTAAAGCTCTGCAACCCTTGGAAATTTATCTATACTTGTGTAGCTTAGAGTAATTTTAAAAACCACCCCCTCAACTTCAATTACAATAGTAAACATTTTTCTGACAATATTGATCAACAATACACACAATAAACAATGCAAAATTATTTTGAACTATTTTCATTGTTATTTTTATGCAAATATTGATTATTTTTAGATTATTATTTATATTACCTTTTACTAAATCTCGACATTATATATCATATACTGATACCACCAACTAAAAATTTTAATTAATAAATTGTATTTATTTATTTATTTATTTATTATTATTATTATTACTATTATTATTATTATTATTATTATTATTATTATTATTATTATTATTATTATTATTATTATTATTATTATTATTATTATTATTATTATTATTATTATTTGATGATTAATTTAAAATTAAGTTTATTGTTGGTGATGGTGTTGATTTTGATTTTGATTTCTAGAAATATGTAGACCTTGAACAGCAACATATAATAGAGAAAAAACTTCCTGGTAGCAAGGAGATAAAATATATGAAAAAAACCAATAATAGTAGCATTAAAAATGTAAAAGTAATCAAATATGGAATAGGCGGATACAGTGCTAGTCATGAATTGAAAAAGAAACTAATCCGATCAAAAAGCCGAGATTCTGTAGTAAAGATTCCCGAATCCGACTCGCCCATTTGTCATAGGCATTCGAATTCTAGCAATGTTGACTTAAAGGTGTTGGATAAATTTTTATGCATGCTGTATTGTTTGTTAAATTTTACTAATCGCCCACTTAACGATTGAGTAACCGTAAATTTATTACGTCACCCCTTTCTAAAAAATAATCTCATAATTCTAAAATTATATTCATTGTCAAAATTGATTTATCGTAAAATTTAATGTTTATTGAATTCGCAATTAATTTATTTTAAAAATTATTTGAACATTGGAATTTCGAATTTCTATAATTATATATTATGAACTGTATGTATCTTTATATAATAAGGGTGGTTCTAGAAATTTTCAAGGGTGTGGGAGTAATCGCCCCATCACCACTTCCTTGAATTTGCCTATGATATTTCTAAGCTTGGACAAACTTTTAAAAGTGTTAAAACACTGTTCAGCATCTTTATTAATTTCTGAAAAACACTTTAGGTGACAGTCGTTAAATTTATTGTTGACTATTAATATAAATATTTTGTTTTCAAACTACCAGCTTGACGGCAACATTGTTGCAAACCGTTTACGAATACTTCAGTTAAGAATTTCAAAATATTAATAAGTAAATTAATTAAAATAAGCTGGAGCAATGAATAGAATATAAAATGAAATATAATTATTGATTAATGAAAAGCCGTACATGGAATAATTTGATTAAAAAAGTAATAATTTATTAAATAAGATCAAAAATAGGAGGAAAATAAAATAAATAAATTAGTAAAAATTTTAACGAAAGCAAAACAGCAAAGAAATTCCTAATCTGGATGACATGCAGGAAATAACGAATTGCAAACCTCAAAAACTTGAATAATTTCATATAATAAATGACAATAAAAACAAATTTAATTTCTGGAATGAATATAAAAATTTCCAAATGTGTAAAGTTTGGATTTTGTTTTCATTTTCGAATACAAAGCACTAATGCAGTGCAAAAGCACTGGTGTTACTGACAAGTGCTGTACAAAAAATTGATAAGCGAGTGCAAGTTGACTAAAAAGATAAACTAAATTTCAAAAATAATGTCAGGAGATAGAAAAGAGACAGAGTGCTTCAAGAAATCTAGACAAAAAGTGTTATCAAACTTTTGCTTAAAACTAAAGCTTATTTACTCTATATTTGAGGTTGACGGTGTTTCGCAAATAAGTTCCGAAATTGATATTATCCCATTGGGACAAATATTATCCTGTGAATTGAAACTTAATTTTACCCTTTCAATACGAATTTTTTATTTTAATAATTCATGTAATATTTATAGCACAAAATATTTATTGCTAATTTAGTTTGACGGAAAAAATAAATATTTAAATAAATGGCCATATTATATATTGATTATTGCAAAATAATAATTGGGACATATTGTCCTAATAGTATTGGTGAGTGGGTCGTATGCGTCCCAACATCTAGACTGACTAAATTTTATAGAAAAGAATAAAAGCAGACAACAAACAGCAACAAAGCAGACAGGTTTGGACTTTTTTACGAGCCTATGACCGTGCAGTACTAAAATCCCAGATCCCAATGCATTTGTAAGCATTTAAATTATTTTAGTAATTATTAGAAATTCTTTGGGACAATATGTCCCTACAGTATTGAAAGGGTTAAGTCAGCTATAAAGTCAGTGCCACTGGTAAATCTTTGATTGGAATATTTCATTGGTTTGATTCTTATTGTTATGATATCAATTAAACTATATATTGTTATTATTTATAATTACTTGCGAACACGAGAAGTTGCAGCATTGAATTGATTTTCTAATAAAACTGAGTACTATGTTCAAATATTGGTAATTCCATTTTTTATAACTCCCAAAAGTTTTGAAATTAAAGATGAAGTAGCATCTTTTAGAAGGAAATGATTTCTAGAGCTTAAATTATGACTGGTTGAGGTTCCATGTAAATGATTGGTTTTCAGATAATTTCGGTAGGGTAATTATCTCTTGTGATCCCTCTTCTTCTTATTTCTTATTAAATGACCCAAGAAATTATGGAGTTTTAGTTTCACCAAATGTATCCACAATTTCAAACGATTAACAAATAATTTTCATTCAATTTCTACATATTCTTCTAAGATTAATACTGAAATTAATACTTTAAGTCTGATTGGCAACTCCGCGTGTCCTCCTTAGCTCTTCGACTAACCTGGAATTATTACATTCTAACTAAATTAGTTTTTCACTGACAGTTTATCATCAATCATTATCAGGGATTTCCTTTTTTCGCCGATTTCACTATAGGAAACTAACCCCTTCAATGTAGTTTTCTGTAATTATAATAGTACCTTGTTGTCCTCCAAAGTCTTTCAAAATTGATTATTATCTTAATTAATTTTTGATTAATGCATGACCCTTCTTGTATTTGGAATAGATTCCGATTGATGTTGTAACCAAACAGTTGTATTAAACCCTTTATTTATAGATGTTTGATTAATGGAATGAGAAGTATATCTGACATTTTTCTCATAACTGTTAAGAAATTTTTTTTAACTATATAGTTGAAAATTCATTACCCTTTCATTATCCGAGTTTAAAAATCTTTACACTTGTCAAATGTAGAATGTTTTTGGTCACATTCTTTAAAAGGGGTTCTGATCCCAAACACACATTTGAATAAGCCGCTGATATTAATCGATAGTTTAATTTTAAATACTATTTGTCCATTTAATAATAATTTAATTAATCAATTATTGATAATAAGTAATTAATTGTATTTCTATATCAATTAATCACATGAATTTAATGCGACAATGTAAAGGATAAGCAAAAATAATATGAGAAATATACGATGAAATTATTGAATACAATGAAGCCGATGTGAAATTATGTTTGTCAAATGTGCACAAAATCATTAGTGAATGATGTCCAAATATAATTCTGTAATATTTTATTTGAATTTTCTAATTTAATTAATTTTTATTTATGGCGTAACAAAAAAATTTATATAAAAGTTATACTCTATTAAAGTCCATAAAGTACGTCAAGCTGTCGAAGAAAAATTTGTTTTAATCAACACCTAATTAAAATTTATTCTAAATATAATATAATATATCTCATAAATTTTACTAACCACCTGGAGGACTTAAACGGGTGATTGGTCATGAAATTGTTTTTTTTATTTATTCATAAAAATCCAGCCGGCCTGAAATATATTTCTTCCAAGACAGCATCACTTAAACTTTTTTTCTGCCACAACTTTTAATATTTTAAACCTATAATGAAGTGATTTTAAAGAATTATTGACCGCAGTTGTAGAAACAGTCTGATTAAACTTTTCTTTTACCTTTTCTGATAGAGCCATTGAGAGTTACATAACATTTCTCGTCGACTTTTTCTCGTATAAAGTTTTTTATCTCAACATTAATTTTATAATTTCTTCTTCACCTACAATATTTTTTTCATTGCGTCATTCACTCTTATAAACTCGAATAAAACTTCTAATTGAGGTTTCGGGAAGATTATAAATATTCTTTTGTTGATTTGAGGTCGATATAGTTTGGAATAATAAGTTTCCTTATGCAATTTGATATCTTATTTCTTATCTCTGTCATTAAGGATTAGTCTTTTCAAAAATATTAATTTGATCTTTACAAATATTAAATAGTACTTTATAAATATTAAATTCAAATTCAAACCCTGTAAACATAACCATTTTCCTAACCATCTAAACCATAGGATACTATCCCTTATCTCTCCTATACGCATTTCATGCTATTTTGACATAAAACTAATTCAAATGTTTCACAAAATTGTTGAAAATTATTTTTAAAGCTATTAAATTCTACTAAAAAAATTTAAAAAATTTAAAAACTTTTTTTTAACCTTCCTCCTCCCCCTGTCAGAAACCGTCACATTTTCTTACAACCCCCTTGAGCTTGATATACTTTATGGACGGCCCCCTACTCAGTATAACTCTTCTCGAATTATCAGTATAATCAGTTGGGTGGACTATATATAAATTAATAAAAGATTATGTCAAAGTACAAACGAATAATGAAACTAAATATAATTGTAAAACAAAAAATCCAAATGATACAGATTAAATCTGTTCCACCAAATCATTTCTCTCTAATTCTGATACACTAATTAATTGACATTTTCAAATAAATAATTATTATTTTATAAATTGATTTCAATTTATAATTAATTTAGTTAACAAATTTTATGGTTTTAAATAATAATTGATTTATAATAGTTAGTAATTGATTTTTTAAATTGTAAATAAGCAAATATTTTCATGGCACCCAACACATGCAAATTTGTAGAATTTCCGTGCAAGTGTATATTGATTTTTAGACGAACAACTGTTATTGTCTTGAATTGCACATTTTAATGTTCTACAATATTTGATTTACAATTTCGACATTTGAATAGGAAATCTAATCGTAGAGATACTAAAATACAAATTTACAATTTTTTCTTTCTTGTGGCATAAAACTAGAAAGTTATTTAAATCTTTCTATAACTATTTGGCTTTTAAGATATTTTTGACTTACCCGTTAATAAATTAACCACCTGAACAGGACCGTAAGAATGACTTCTGGCTCCCCCAAGACCCCACTAAAATAATAAACACGAGATGCACAACGTTCTAATGGTTGTGTTAGGTTTATTTTTAGTAGTTCAAGCGGTTAACCTTTGTCGTCTCTTGAGACTTTATCCTCTAACCTCGCTACCTATCAAATAATTCGAAATTACAACGAAATAATAGTATTTATGTCTTTAATTTAAGCATTTACAACTATTTGGTGACCGAGTTTCCTCAAAATTATATCATTTTGGCGCATTATGCTTTTGATGCGCCCTTATTCACTAGCCCTGGAAGTGACCCTGCACATGAATACTCACATATTACAATTTTTTAAATATTACTACTACCTATCTGCAGAATCATGATTAGATTTTAAACCATAATATTAACCGTTATAATGCTACGCATCGCAATAGTGCTGCAGTGTATAATACTGAAAAAATGTACAGCGCCTTCGCCACGACCTCAGTGTAAGTTGGTTCTCCTGCATTTGAGAATGCGTTTGGACTTTCTCGTGTTATTGCAGCTAGTGTGTTATTATACATATAATAAAACAATAATATAAAAACAAAAAAGGAAAAGCAGTTTAAGTACATATTGAAAAATATTTTCAGCATTAAAACGGTTAAGTAACCATTTTAGTATAATAGTGGTTAAATTTGTAGTTAATTTGTCAGCCACGATCCTATAAGGTTGACTTATAAAGATATTTTATTGATATTCAACTATAAAATAGAAATAGGTACCAAACGAGAAATCTTGTAACCGGACAACTGTCTCAATAAAAATAATGTAATTTAATATATCTTCCATGCAATAATAGAATAAATCTATTTCTATCAAATAATGATTTCTTGTATTGATAAGGATTGAACATAAAGAATCCTTCTGCATTTTTTGATTTCTTCTGTTACTTTTAATTAACCCTTTCCTGGCTGAATTAAGAGTTGAAGAAAAAATAATCAAAAACGTGTTTTTTAAGTACATATGGGGTACCAAAAATGGTTTTTATGATTTTATTTGCCATACAAAAAACTTCAAAGTTGGGAGGGATTCTCACGTACTGCAGGGGTAATTCTTTTTCAAAATGGTTCATCTTCTTCGTCATCCGAAGTTCTATTTCAGAAAGCAAAAGGATTTTACATTAAAAGTATAGATTTTCCTTATCGATTATAAATAAAAATATTATACCTACCAGTCTATACTTGTATGAAATATACCATGATTCCATATGGCATCTTTAGCCAGGAAAGGGTTAAATCATATTTTATATATCCAATATATCCAATATATATATATATATATATAGCATGTATAGTATGCATATGGTTTGGACATCGTTTTTTATTATGCCATAACCGGGATAGAAGGTGTCATCGTTGACATCGTCGTCATTATCCGATTTGTCAAGATCTTTGAAATTTGAAAGAATGTTTAGAGAAAAATAAGTTTCTTTTGGTTTAAATGTTTCCCAAATTGTATCATTTGTAGCCACTAGAGATTCGGAAGACCTTGTAAAATTTGAATCACCGGTATCAGTGCCTGTGAAAAATGAAGAATTTGAGAGACTGAAATCCGTATACGAACTGAAAATAATTCGGTTGTCTTCTTTTAATTCTTCTAAGCAGACGAAATAACCGGTTCAAACGATACTATCATCAACAAGGAATTTTGCTGGATCCGGAGCATTAATATCCAGAACAAAATCATGACGACCAACGAGAATTGGTCTAACTAATACTGAATCAAAGACTTAGTCTAAATATGCATTATAAGAACTGCTGACATAAATTAACTTCCATTCCACATCTTCTTCCAAGCTTTCAAGACGCTCGAACGTTACTTTAAATTTGAATTTGTAAGAGAATTTGGCTGGATTTTTCAGAACTTCAAACTTGACAATACCAATTTTAACCATTGTTTTAAACATTCAAAATTAATTAAAATATAATATATCCAAAATGACGAATTAACTGGAAGACTGGAAGAATTTCGAAAAGCTATATTTTTCAGCCAAAATCATAAATTCAAAACTTAAACTTTTACAAAATATCAAATTACAAGTAAATGAATATTTAAACACTTTTTTATTTTAAGTTAAGTTAAGTTAATTATTTTTCTTTTAACAATTTTTTAATTTAATTAAAAATTCCTTTATATAAAATATAAAATTTTTTGCATCACAAATATAAGTTTTTCAACATAATATACAACTATCATAAATTTTTTAGGTTCCATTGCTATTATCACAACAAATCTAAACCAGGCGATGCAAACCGATCAAAACCTCCAAAACATGCATATATCATTTTATAAATCACATTTATATTCTTGATGAAATGGGGCTTAGTAATACCTATTACACTGACGGTCTATATAATGAATTTTTAATTTTTCTGATTTACTTACAATGAATTGAACATATTATGTAAATGTAACTAGATATTTTATTAACTCCATTCCTATAACAAAGATCTTTTTCTCCGGGCGATCATTGCAAATAATGTAACTAGATATTAAATTTTTTATTTAAAAACTGTAAAACTATGTCAAAAATTATCCAATAACTACGAAATACATTGAGTTGATTTTACAAAATATTGCATTTAACTAATTTTAGAATATCTAGAATAACTAATTTTAGAAATTTTAAATATCATTATTTAGATAAAGGAAATTAGAAATCGTTGTCAATGCCATACAAAATTCGTAATTGAAAAAACAACTCTCCAAGAAGGAATGTACAAAATAGGTAGCAAAAATATATTTGTCCGCATGTTTCGTGGAAACATTATGCTAAGAGTAGGAGGTGGATGGGAAACTCTAAATGAATACTTGAACAAAGTAGATCCATGTTGCAAATCTGACAATAAATCAACTAATGCCAATCCAAGGCGGAAGTCAATGGCAACCACAACATTTGTTACAGATTTAACTACTGATAGAATAATCAGTAAAAACCTAAGAAAACTGAGTCAGTGTGAACTAACAACAATACGAAGGAAAACAAACGATTCTCCATGACGACATGTTTCAAATATCAAGTAGCACCTTTTATTCTGTAAATACTTTTAAACGTTAACTTTATACTGTGATAGTATCTTCTTGCTTTCAATGGTGATAATCCAGAATTATTATTTATTTTCAGCTAAAAATAATATTACTTTTACAGATTTAATGTATTCCATTAATTTTGGCTGTGCAATTGCTAGTTAAATTATCATATTTTAATTACCTTTCATAATTATTTCGTAATGAATAAATTGTATTATTTTTAACATTTAATAAAACAAGAATTTATAATAAAAGTTTAGTGTTTTAAATATTTGTTCATATTGAAACTAACGATTAGAAAATAATAATTTAAAATACCTCAACGTAACATAAAAATAAAATACCTCAACGTAATTATTTATTTTACAAAGAATATTTTACAATATAAAATCTCTTTTGCCCAAATTATAAATTTATTAATTATGGCACCGAAAGTGAGTGGAAAAGCTGCGAAAAAAGCAACAAAAGCTAAAGTTCAAAAGCCTGATAAGAAGAAGCATAAGAAAAGGAAGGAAAGCTATGCTATCTATATATACAAGGTTCTACGACAAGTGCACCCTGATACTGGAATATCTGGCAAAGCGATGTCAATTATGAATAGTTTTGTGAATGATGTTTTTGAAAGAATTGCTTCAGAAGCTAGTCGACTGGCGCATTATAATAAGAAGTCTACTATTACTAGTAGAGAGATACAAACAGGCGTGAGGCTTCTTTTACCTGGTGAATTAGCTAAGCATGCTGTCAGTGAGGGTACGAAAGCAGTAACTAAATATACTGGTTCAAAGTAAATGGTAAGGCTGAGAATGTTAAAGGTCCTCTTTAGGGCCACATTTATTGGTTGTAAAAAAAAGAAATATTTATTTAACTAAAATTATCCGAATTCAGTTGTTGACGTGCAGGGATTGAAACAGTTGATTTTCATTGTAACAGTTGTGTTTCTAGTTTCAGCATTTCGTATACTTATGTAATAATTGGTGAATCCAACACATGCTCCTCCATATTCTCCTGCTCGATTTAAAGCCAGTAGTGCGCCAGACCAAGCACCGGGCTAAGTTTCTATTAATACTATATTATAATAGTTATTCATTACTTGTTTGACACGTCTTAAGCTTTCAATGCAAGCTTTGGTTGGATGTAAACCTTGTCTCATAAATTCAACTGCTTGGTATGATAACAGAAATCTCATAAGAATGTCACCATCTCCTGTCCCAACAGCTCCACCGACCTTATGTATTATGAATATCATGTTTGTGTTAACAGCAACTTACAGTTGAGTCAACATATCCACCTGAACCAGGGATTGCTGTATCTCCAACTCTCCCAGGTACTTTAAAAATTGCACCATTTGTTGATGTCCCAACAGCCATACTTCCTGTTTTATTCATAGCGATCATTCCAATAGTATCGTGATGATATTCATTCACAGTTCCTGAGACTCGGTAATTATCATCCATGAGCTTTTCTGCACAATTATATCGCGTAATACTTCATAAAATTTCATTTTAATCGTTTGATTACTTGTTAACGGTTTGTACGGCCCGCACTGTTGCTTAGGATTAGGTGATACATTTCGACGGAAATTTGGTTGACAATTTTTCAATTTCCATTGGTTCCATAATTCAGTGGAATTTGATGTAGATAAATTTTCCCATGTGAACCCCATTTCTTGAGCAAAATCAGCTGCATCATTTCCTACTAATAAAGTATGTCTAGTATATTTAAGTACATAATGTGCCACTTTAATAGCGTTTTTCACATGAGGCATGCTTGCAACAGCACCAACCTGTTATTAAGTAATTAAAATGTTAGTTGAAACAAATTTGATTATACCTCCATTGTATCGCCATTCATTATCATCGCATCTAATGCTACAATGTTTTGCTCATTGGGAGATCCTCCATAACCTACAGTTGGAATACTTAAATCGTATTCGGCTTCTGTACATCCACGTTCTACTGCTTTCATTACGTTTCCACTCATCTGTAATTCACACCAAGCAGCATCAGTTGCCTTAGTAAATGGCCACGTATTAACAACTATATCTTGAAAGCTTGAACTCATTCCAATAATTCCATAAAAGACCAATACTCGAATATCTTAAGTACAATGAAATTTAAATTTTGAATTTAATTAAAAATAAATAAATTCTAATATAAATCCTTATAAAATTCGAGGTAAAATTTTCAAATTAAAACACAAATTAAGAACCAAAATTTCGAAAGAGCTTACCCATCTTAATATTTGAAATATTATATTCCAGGTCAAAGGTGAAAATCGATTAATTACAACAATTTTCAATATTTATCATTCGTATTAAAACATAAATTATAGTTTGTTTTATAAATTCAAAATATCAATCTTAGAGAAATTTAAAAATTACATAACATCTGTCAGGTTTTAAATATATTTCAATGAAATTTTAATTCCATTAACTTTTTATATGAAAAATAATGAATTATTCGTACAAATTGTGTAGAACTAGTCCAGTAACCAGAGTGGCATTTTCATTGATTCTGATCTATCATTAGGTTATTTAGGTCTTAGGTTATTTATTCTTTCTAATAATGGGCTTTGTTAGTTGAGACTGCTAACATGAGCTTTTGTAACATTTTTCTGTTAAAAATTATAGAAATTGAGAAGTTATGTTTGTTTAGGTGCACATCTTGCTCCTAGTAATGATGCTATTCAGAATATTGCATCACCAAAGGTGATTTTTTTTATCCTCGCTACCGGTCCTTTTATAAACTAAATTAATTCAACTAACATCAATTTGACTAAAAACAATTCAATTAGATAGCAATTGTAAGAAAATGTTTAGATTTTTTTTATTGAAAATGAAATACAAAATTTTAAAAACTGAAAAAGCAAAGTACATTGTAAAATGGATTCATTTTTTACTAAGTGTGAATGTTCTAATTGTTTTTAGTTGAATGGCCCGAAAATCGTTACTTTTTATATTCTTTATATAAATCTATTATAAATCTAATAAATAAAATGTCAATGGAAAAGAAATCAGTTATGAAATTTGAAAAAGTTCTTATAATACTATGATTGTTATTCGTATTGTTGGACAAAAACTGAGTTTAGACCCAAGTATACACCAAACGCCACTGAGAACCGTTTCCTATAATATAACAAAAAATCAATAATCTTAAATTATAGAAACATACATACTTACTTTGATTTCACGTTGATGTTCTCATTTAGAGTGCAGTCAGATGCAACTTACACCTAATTCCGAAATTTAATAACTTCTATAATCTAAAAAAAAAGTCAATAAATACACCTAACTGCGAAATATAACATTATCTATAATCTAAAAAAAATCAATAAATATATATTATAGGAACACACAAACTTACCTGTGTGTAAAAATTTAATGCTGCGAAATTTAACATATTTATTATAGGAATCTAAAAAGTGAGAGAAAATAATTAAGCATACAAGCACAGCACACAAAATGAAAAATACATACAAAATTAAGTAGTGTTTTTCATGCGAAATTAACATTGATTAACATATAATTAACATATCAATATTTTCAAATTATTTAAAAAGTTATGTACAAAAAAACTTTTTAATCAGATTCTGACTGCTCTACCTTGAGCTTTAGGGAAAAAGAAGAAAATACATCGTAAGATTTAATTATAAAATAATTTAGAATATAAAATTTCTTTAGATTTACAGATATTGAAGGAAATCCTTCGACATCTTTGAATTTGCAGGAAAAAAATCGCAAATCGTAAATTTTAATAAATTATTTTAACAAATTAATATTTTCATAGAATTACAGAAATAGACAAAATTCGAAAGAAGATTACAAAAACTTAAAAAATATTTTATCCATTCTTTACTAAATGTCTTTAAAAAATAAATGTTTGGTGATTACTTTACTGATTTATAATTATAAAAATATCTAACTTACATTTTTACGAAATAAATCCAAATAAAATACCATAAAATTCCTAAAAAAACACCTGAAATTTAATTATCAATGTTATATATTATCAATATTATAAATGCTGACTAACAGTAATATTTAAGAACTTGAATAATGATCTCATAATTATATAAAATCAAAATTCAAGTCCTAAAAATTACTTCAATTCAAAAACTTACCTTAAAACGATTTTTGAAAAATTGAAAAAATGAAATTAAGTTAACATTGTCATATAATTGGTGACTCACCTCAGGTGGTGTGCACACCAACGTATATTATAGACAATATTAACTTTCGCAGTTAGGTATATATATATATATATATATATATATATATATATATATATATATATATATATATATATATTATAGGAACACACAAACTTACCTGTGTGTAGAAATTTATTGTTCCGAAATTTAGTAACTTTATTATAGGTTTTGTGAAGGTGAGAGAAAAATAACTGAACACACCAACGCCAAATTAAATAACTGTTAACATATTGTTAAAATATAATTATTTTAAAATTATTAAAAAATGCAAGAAAATACTTTTAATTTAGATTCCGACAGCTCTACCTAGAGCTTTAGGGAAAAAGAAGAAAATACAATGTAAGTTTTATTCATTAAATTACAAAATATTAAAATAGTATGTATGAAGGCAGCATTTCAAATATTGAAGGTCCTTTGAGATCTTTTGATTTACAGAAAGAAAAAAGCCATCGAAAATGAGCTGCAGAAAGAAGATTATAAAAATTTAAAAAACTATTTCATTCATGTACGCCGATTTTTTCCTAAATGTCTTAAAAAAATAAATGTGTTTGGTGATTACTTTATTTATTTATAAATATAAAAATATCTAACTTACATTTTAGCGAAATAATTCCATATTAATGCATAAAATATCATAAATTTTCTAAAAAAACACCTGAAATTTAATTATTAATATATTTATAAATGATAAATTATAAATGATGACTAACAGTAATATTTAAGAACTTGAATAATGATCTCATAATTATATAAAATCAAAATTCAAGTCTTAAAATATACTTGAAATTAAAAAAATTACCTGAAAAACATTTTTAAGAAATTGAATAAATGAAATTGAGTAACTTCATTTTCACGTAAATGGTGACTCACTCAACTGGTGTGCACACCAACGTGAATTATAGAGGTTACTCAATTTCGGAATTGGGTGTATACTCTAGAAATCTGAAAAGTGGAAGAAAAATTAAAAACTGCACGCAAACACAACACATACTAAAAAACACACAGACTTTTGATTCATCGAAATGCACCGCGGAGATACGTTTCTATAATAATTCTATTTTAGACAATTTTTACATAAAAAAAGATCGCTGAAAATTCTTTTTAATATATTTTTAATGAAATTTTCAAGAGCAGGTGAATTTGGTTCAATGTCTTTACAATCCAGATTTGCTTTCCTGAAAGAAGCCCCTCATATAGAGCCCAGAAAAAAATTTTTTAAAAATTATTTTATTCATACTAGGCGATTTTTCCCAAAATGTTTTAAAAAATACATATTTTTGGGGATTGATTTATTTAATTAATTATAATTAAAAACATATCTGACTCACGTTTTTTTCGAAATAATTCCAAAATACTTTAATAAATGACATAAAATTCCTAAAAAAGCCTGAAAATTAATTAAAAATAATTTATAATTATATTGTGGATTAAAAGTAATATTTAAGATCTTGAATAATGATCTCATATCCATATGGATCAAAATTCAAGTTTTAAAATATACTTTAAATAAAAAAAATTACTTGTAAGCCATTTGTAAAATGGCTAAAATGAATTTCCAAAAAACATAATTGATTAGCAATTCAGTAATTGATAAATTGATACTTTATGATTTTACAACTAATTACAATTGGTAAATAAATTGGTGAGTGATTTCACACGCCAACCACCACTATAGAGAACGTATCTCAGTGGTGTTTGGTGTAGAGATCGTGACGAAATGTATCGGTACACAACACGCACTAAATTAAATTAAAAACAGTTAAAACACAAACTAAACAAAATTAACAGAATTTACATCACACAAAAGTGACAAACCAAAATTAAAAGAAAAATCGAACAAAGGCAAGAAGTATTGCATAAAATCCACTCAAACACAACATGAATACCTAACAAGAGTAAACAAAATTGAATTAACGGCGATAAAAAGAAATAAAAACGGAAATCAGAAATATTTCTATAAAATAGCATAAAAAAATAATGAAGAAATAAAATTTACAGGATAAACAAATAAGAAACCAGAATAATTCATGAAAAAATGGCGAAATCCATCATGGCCGCCAAAAAACTCAAAAGCAAACTTTAAAGAATTAAAATTAAGACTATTAAAACTAACAAAAATCACCAAAAACCGAGAATTATATATTAAAAAATACAATTTCATCATAGAACGTTCTGGAAACGCCATATCCAAAATGACGGCAAATATAATAAAAAATAAATCAACAATAAAATTTAGGAAATAAAATTAATGAAAATTTAAATTCGACGTTGAAGATTCAAGTAATTTACGAAATGCCATTCATCCACTTTTTCATGTTCGATAACATTTTCTTACCACATCTTGCAAAATAAATCAATCGTTTCTAATAGTGGGACATTTGTAAATAACATTTTCGAATAAAAATAAATTATGAAAAAAAAATATTTAATTATTTGTCTAGCTATTTAGACAAGGTTATTGAATAACAAGTGAATAATTGTTAACGTATAAATTAATTTATTTGTCTTGTAATGATGTAAAATATTTTTTTACGGATGTCTAACATTAAAATAATATAAACATTACAAGCTTTGTGATACCCAGTGCAAATCCCAATAGTAGACTAGTTTCGAGCTTTTGGCTCTCATCAGTACTATGCAGGAGACGCGAAGATATAATTATATATAATATATATTATATAATTTTATTTGCACATTTGTTTTGTTTTAATTATTGAATTTTTTTATATTTTGCTGTTTTGTTGATATATACATCAATGAATAATGTTGGTAATCATTGATTTTGGAACGAGATACCAGCCAACCTTGCACCTTTTACGTTGTTGGGTCGACAACCCTCGACCCTGTAGGTCACTGTCTGACATGCACTTATCTATATTTATATGAATCAGGGTCGTCGGAGGTCGTACTGACTTGATGATATAAACCGCTAGGTTCGTCGATAAATGTCCTCTGGAGCGACGGAGTTCTCGGAACTATTTATGGTAGTATCTATATATCGATAGTATATTATCGACTCACATAACACTAGGGCTTGTCGTAGTGAGCACAGTGTGGCCACGAAAGCAAGCAACTTTCAGTAAATGACTATTTATTTCACGAATAATTCACATACTAAAATCAACATTAAAAATCACATCGTTACACCACACTAGGACTCAATAAATGGAGGAAAGCTCCAGACTTAAACTGATCACAGTTCTTTAATTTATTGACAATCAATGTAGTCGGTTATCTCTAAAATTCATATAGTACTTCAAATCCTACTAAGAATCATATTGTCTATATGTATATCAAAATCAAAAATTTTAAATTCGTAAATTTTTCTAAATGATCTGTCGTATAATATTGTAAATGAGGATATATGACTAAACCGAATTACTGCTTCTCAACTTCATGAAATGATAATTTGGTAATTTTCTCGAACTATCGTAATAATCCTAATAAAAAGCTGTGTATATGTCTCTTCAATTCATAAAAGTGAAAATTTCAATTTCCTGCGAATAACCCTTTGGAGGTATGTAGTAATGAACGACAGTATTTATAACACTCATAAAACATTTCGGTATACATATACGCAACCCAAGAACGACAATTTACAATTTTCTTAAATGGCCCCCTCAAGCCGTATATTTATCTAATATCACGTTAATCTAAAGTTCCTCTATGCATATATTCGACTAAAATTATAAGCTATAATTTTTATAATTACCCCCAAATCATATAGCCATGGACTTTTATTTTTATGTACGAATTTTGGCGATCTTATTATAAATTCAACTAAGTTGCATTGTAAAATATAATTTAAAAATTCTCATAACTAGCCCTTAAATCATAAAACCATTAATGTGTATGAAATGAGATGATATCAATATATATTTTATCTTATATTATAGTTAAAAATATAAATTGTAACATTTTTCATAAATAACCCCCTCGAATACTATAGCCACTTAACATTACCTAAATGCACTAAATCAGACAATATTAATACATTTTTTAAAAATATTTTTTACGAAAAGTGGTCTTAACGAGAGGGGTGGTCCTATTATGGAGGTGTTGGGGTTCAACAAGAGAGGCACAAAAATGAGGTGAAAATTGATAAAAACACCAAATTCAAAATAAAAATTTAAAGTATAAAATATTAATTAAAAAATCAAAATTTTAAAAATGAATATTTTCTGGGGGAAACTGGTATGGGCGGATGCTAAATAATGAGACGAGTTCAGCTATAATAAAATAAAATCAATGGGGGGTCCCTAAAAGGAATAAATTACAAAAAACAAAAATTAATTAAAAATTAATTAACTAATGGAAAACCCGAGCTAATGGGAAACCCGAGCTAATGGGAAACCCGATACAATGGAAAACCCGAGCAAATCGAGAAATTCAATTTCGGGAAGGCAATTAATTTAGCCGGATAAAAATGCGCCGTCAAAGGAAATGAGCAAATTCCCTTCAATTAAATTAGACCTCCAAGAGGAAGCCCGGGGTAAATAGAACCAAAAATAATTGGCAAAAATAAAATCAATTAACAAGCGAGTATAAAAGCAACTGACAAGAAAACAAAATGCCAGTTGGTCGAAGAAAAGAAAACAGAAGTTGACGAGAGTGAAAAAGGAAATATTAAAGTTAGTCGAAAGTAAACCATATTAAAAAAATCGAACGTACCAGAAAGGGATATCTCCCGTTGGAAGATCTACCCTTGCGTGAGATTTGTTGGCAAATTGAAAAGTGCAGACAAAACCTGATTGTATCAAGTGTGAGTAAACTAATACAAGTGTAAAAGTGTAACTGCATCAGTGTCAATAAAGATTTTGTGTTGGGTTATTTGTTTATTTATTTATTTGGAAAAGAACACAAAGGAGTCAGACCGTAGTACCGACTTGCATTAAAAACCCAACATATTTGGTGAGCCCGACGTGATCAAAAGTCGGTGAAGATTTGTTGAAATTGTGATAATATTTGAGTGATACCGAGGAATAAAAAGGTCGGTGAAAATTTGTTGAGATTAGTAAAGTATCGAAAAAAAAAAAAATTTGGAAAAAGATAATAATAATTAAATAAATAAATATTGAAGTGAAACGTTTATTTGAAAGTGGTGAACATTATTCGAGAATTATTAAAGTGGTGAATTTATTATTGAAGCAAAGTGGGAAAATTTGTAACGATTGATTGTTGAAAAGTCAAAATTAAAACGAAAGATCATTTTATAAATTGAGAAGCCAAAAACTAGTAGAGAATATAATGAGTACCCAAAGACAAGTTAATAATACAAATAATAATGATGAAACACCGGTGTCCACAGTTTCTGTGGGGAATGCCAGGGAAGGCAATGATTATGCGAGTTGCCAAAAACTACCTGTGGATCAGTACGGTGGAGATCCGCTGGAATTTGTCGATTTTATGGCAGATTACTATATGTATGCGACGGCCTATGGATGGAGCCAATCGATAATGGTGCAAAGATTACCGCTATACCTAAAAGGAGCAGCCAGAGAAGCTTGGCAACAAATTGATAAAAGAATAGTAGCAAATGACTGGACCAAGTTGAAAGACGCTTTAGCTACGAAATTAATCGGAGGGGATATCAAACGGATAATGCGACAGAAATTCTATAACCGCGTACAAAAACCAGAGGAATCGGTAAGTGAGTTTGCTTATCATTTATCAACTCTTGCAGAGAAAGCGTTCGAAGTGAAACCAGAACAGGCCGAGATGGCAAAGCAGGTAAAAGAATTATTGCAGGATCAATTCTTGTCAGGAGTAAAGAAAGAAATTAAAAAGGCTTTATGTTATGTTGATTTTAATGACTTTGATGAATTGATCAAAAAGGCAATGAAAATTGAGCTAAATTTAAAAAGCACACAGTCAAAATCAGAGTCGTTTGCAGTCATCTCAGGCGCAAGCGAAAGATCAGTAACCCCAATTAGAAACAATCGTTTTCAACAAACAAGTAGTCCATCACTAAAATTTAGATCCAAATTTGAGTCGAACAAGTCAACAGATATTCAAATTGATGGAAAAGAAGGTCCTATCCAATGTAGTCATTGCCAAAGGATTGGACACCATGTTAACCAATGCTGGTTTAAAAATAGAGTACAGAGAAGCCCAATTCCGATTCAGTGTGATAATTGCCAAAGAATGGGACATGACAGCAATCAATGCTGGTCCAAAAATAATGTACAACGAAGTCCAAGGCAAATGTGGCCTGATTGGTTAAAAGGAAATGGTGCGAAAAGTTTCACTAAAGCGAACATTAATGAGCAGAGAACTAATGATAACTTACAATGCTTTAATTGCGGAAGAAAAGGGCATGTGTCACGAAATTGTTTTGCCAGGTCAAGATCAACATCAACATCACCATCACCGCAGAGAGATAAAGTAAATCTACAAGGACAAATTCAATGTCATTCATGCAGAAGTTATGGACACATGGCTAGATCATATCCAAGAAATATGGATAAATTCCAAAGGCCCATATTAAAGAAATCGATTAGGTTTCAGAGTGACAAACCGCAGATGGATAAAGTAGCTTTTATTCAGCCAGATAATTTTAATGAAAGAATTGAAAGCGAAGTGAGAGAAATGGGTCGACGTTTGGATCGATTGATGTCAAAGTTTGAATCAGAAGAGGACTACAATAATCACATGATGTATGAGCCGCAAGAGGAATTGAATGAAAAAGAGTCGAAAAGGAGAGTTATAAAAGATGATTTAGAAAGTGAAAAAGCAACAATGATAATGACCAGAATCGAAAAACTAATTGGAAATAATGAAATAGAGTCGGCTAAAGTGATCAAATCGTTGAGAGAATTAAGTCAAATATCTTTGAGTATGAGAAAGATAAAAAGTGTAATTAGCTTGTGCGTTAACTACTATAATATGAATCCAAAGTATAAAGAAGAAATTAAAAAATTAATGAAAATATTTGGAAAAGCTTTGAGAGAGAAAACAGGGTTAGATTCCATCTTGGTGGAAGTAGTAAACGAGATTGATAAAAGTGTATTATGTTGTCGTTGTGAGGCAAATGATTGTGTAAATGATTTAAAGAATAAATTAAAAGAAAAAAAGGAAGGATGCATGATAGAGTTGAGATTTAATGAGAGATTGTTAGAAAATGACGAATTTTTGGTAGATTGTGGATTTATACCAGGGAGTACAAATGAATTAAAAATGGAAAATGTAATTACTAGTGATGAAATAATGAGTAGTAAAATAATAGACAAAAGGAATTCAAGGGAGATATTAGAGGAATTAAATGATGCGTTATATATTGGAGATGAAGATGAAATCAATGAGAAGTTACAGATTATTGAGAAATTAGAAATGGAGGAAAACGATAAACTAAAAATAGTGAATGCAATACGACCATATTTACATGTGAAAACCAGATATGCCAAGTTATTAAGAAATTTATTGCAAAGATTGGGCAAGGAGCTCAGAAAGGCAAGAGTAGAGTTAAAACCATTTTTGATAGCATTAGATTATGAGGGATATGGCAAAACGGAATATGTAGACGAGCATTGGTGTGCAAAGGTCCGAAAATTGCGGAAGAGAGCGGCTGAAACGCTGGGAAAAGATGGAATTATTATAGTAATGTACAAAGGTGAAGAATTTGACGATGATGAATACCTATATGATTGTGGGTGTGTACCACAAGAGCTGGATGAAAACGGATATTTGATCCGAGATGGACGAGTGGGATATTTAGTGAACCATATAGTCGTAGTAAAAGGAGTGAGTTTAGAAGTAAATATTGAGTCTAACAAGCCTGACACAGAGGAACAAGATGAAAAAGTTAAGGGAAAGAAAGAAATTGATAAAATCGTTAGTGATAATGAGCAAAAAGATCCTGATAACAAAGATCAGTCCATAGAACCAGACGTACAAGGGGAGCCACTTGTACCTGAAGGCGAAATAAATGGTGAAATCAAAAATAAGAAAGTTAGAACTTTATATGAAATAAAGAAATATTTAGTGAGGCTAGAACAGGACGTCGACGAAACTAAGAAAATGTTGAAACATCTCGTTTAAAGCAGTATATCCAATGTTCGACATAGAAATAGAGGTAGATGATGAACTGAAAGAAATAGTTAAAGAGATGAAGAATAGGCTTCCTGAAGTGATGCAGAAATTTGGCGAAGAGAATACATTTTGCGAGAGATCAGTAATTGAAAATTTGGCAAGAAATGAAATTAATAAGGAAGTTATAATAATAGCTTTAACTTATGTTGTTTTAGAAATTGGAACGCATACGTTCGCAAGGTCAGATAAGTTAGAAAATTTGATAGACATCGCTGCCCGGCTAGTAAACGAATATTTAATGAGCTGGGTAAACGAAAAAGGTGGTTGGAAAACACTGTGTTCATCTCTAACAGAAAAGAAAAATGAGAAGCAAGAAATGAGTCCACCCCAAAGACGAGTAAATGAAAGAGTTAAGCCAGAACTAAGAAAAACTATGATATTTCCATGGGCGATGTTTATGGTGATTACGTTTTGTGCAATAATTACACAGACATCATCTTTAGTTGCGTACGATTGTTCCCAAACTGAAATGGGAAAAGTTTATTCGGTAGTAGATATGTCGGAATGCCCAGGTGCATATCCGAGCAGTTTAAAAATAGAAAATGACGTAAAATATTATGTGTATCAAGAGTCTGATCTGCGAAGAACTCAAGTGAGAGAGTGTATTGTCAAACATACAACATTTGTATTCTATTGTGGTAAATGGAGCCATACGTCACTCATAAAAATGCATGCGATACCTAGGCCAGTCGAGGTGCTTCCAGAAAACTGTCTAGCAGCATTTCAAACAGGAGAATTAAAAATAAGTCCAGAAATTCGTTTAAAGGCAAAATTGAACCATAGAATACGAGAAACAATAATTGTAAAGGGAGCTATGAAAGCAAATGGCGACTGTGAAGGTGAACCATATAAAATGAACGGTAAAATTATTCAGCAAACAGTGGTACTAGAAGAGTATCTCACGGAGTTGAGAGAGTTCGAAGGAGCTTTCGATGATGATACGGGAAAATTACAAACTCATCCATTCTGTAATATGAAACAAACACATTGTCAAACAGGGAAATCGATTCTTGTTTATAATGTAGAAACAAATAAGTGTAATTTAGCGCACTTAAAAACTATGAACTTTAAAGAGCTAGTAGGAGAACAGTTTAGAGATAAACCAGATAATTTCAATATGAATTATAGACCAAATAATACCATTAAATCAACCCCAGTATGGACAAAGCAAATGGGAACAGTTTTAATGTCTACGTTACCAGCAGATGGAATGCGATTTATAAAAAAGGAAATCACAAATAAATGTGGTCGAATGGTATATGTAACAAATTATAAAGGTGTTTACGTGTCTAGAAATGTTGTGGAAGAAGCAAAAATTAAAATTCACAGAGATGACATTAAACTTACTCATTATTTTAATAATAAAATTGATTATTTGTTTCATTTTAGTCAAAACATCATGGAAAATGTATATAGAGAAATGATTCTGAACGATTGTAAGTTGAATAAAGAGATTCTCCGAAATCGGATCGCGATGGCAATTACGAATCCAAATTTAGTAGCACCTATGCTAATATCAGAAAATGGAGTGTTTGCGAGAATATTTGGAGAAGCATTATACAGTTACAAATGCAAAGAAGTCACAGTGAAAATTGCCAAATACGAAAAATGTACGAATGAATTACCAGTAAGCTTTGGGGAAAGGTACGATTTATGGAACCGATAACTAGAATCTTGCTTGATGAACAAACTAAACCAAAACTTTTGCAATGCAATCGATTATTAGCCCCTTTATACCGATTAGCTACAGACTCATGGATAGCCTTACCAGATTATCGTGGGGTCAAGACTCCAGACAAACTAGAATTAACAAATTTAGAATACCTGATAAATTTCACATCACTAAACAAAATGGCACAAATGGGCTTGTATGCAAGCGAAGATATCGAAGAAGCTCAAAGGAATTTGTTGTTTCCATCCAAAAAGGAACGGATAATTTCAGAAATGATTGACACAGTATTACCGAATGGAGAAGGAACAGTAAATTACGAAAATTTGCTAACACCTGATCATTTCAAACGAGCTACATATAAAACGATGGAAAAGATTTGGGGCAAGTTCATGTTTTTGGGACAAGCATGTGCAGGTTAATTGGAATTTACGTGATTGTGATAACGGCAAAGGTGGTAGTGTCGCAAATGTTGTCAGTACATCGAATATACGCAATATCGGGATGGTCATGGAAATTAGTTATTGGTTGTATTCCATTGTTGGCTAGATTCTTTATTACAGATCATCAATTTAAAGAAATGGCAAGAGTAAGGGCACAATTAAGAAATGGCCGGAAAAGTGAGGAATCGACGTGTCAGTCGGAAGATAAAAACGACGATCATAATGATGATAACAACAACGGGGAATCGGAGTATAAATGCTTTCGAAAAAGTGTAATAAAGAGTAAAGTAGAGCCAGAGTCCAGGTTCTTGCTTGAACCAATGCCAAAATTAAGCGGGATTGATACTCTTAGTAGATGGTATACCCCGACATTTAGACCAACAGCACCAATATATCCAAATGAACAATTAAAAGAAATGAAACCTGTAGATAATATCACAATCGAATTAGAGAAGATTGAACCAACGAGTGCTGAAATTGAAAGAAAGAATATGCTTGGTCTACCATGCAGCTATGCACTAATGACAACAGTAGTAGGAGGAAAACAACCTCGAATAAACATACAGTTTAACAAGAGAAAAGTGGAAGCTTTATTAGACTCAGGCTCAAGTCATACTATAGTAGCAGAGAGCTTCTTGACGTATCAGGAGAAAGCCAAAATAAAACCAACGAATCACATTATTAAATCAATGTCACATAATGCACTAAATATTGTTGGAAAATTAGAAGTTAAACTGATAATTGGAGATCAAGAAATAATTCATTGGGTATCAGTGATGAGAAAAAGTCCTGTAAAATGTCTTATTGGCATGGATGTCATGGAGCAACTACATGGAATCTCTCTTGATCTGAGAACTGGAAAACTAGTAAAAGGACAAATGGGTGAAGTAGTGCCTGAAGTAGGAGAGGTATTTCTAAACCAAACATTGGAAGTACCACCAAAAAGCGAAGTAATATACTATGCAGATGTTATGAGGGTCTCAGATGAGGAGTACATATTTGAGCCAAATCAAAAGCTGGTTGAAAAATACGATGTGCCTATGTGTGATGAAGTAGTGAAAGTCCAAAATAAGTCAGTACCAGTTAGAATAGCGAATTATAGTGCAAGATCCGTTGAGATAAAACCCAAAACCAGATTGGGAAAATTAACAAAAATCAAATCAGAGGAAGCTCAGAAGTTACCGAGAAATATAAAAATTTATAAAGAACCTCAGATCACAAGCAAAGATTTGACGGATTTGCAAAAACAAGAATTCGGTGCATTATTAAAGAAATATAGAAATGTATTTGCAAAACATGAGTATGATCTGGGACTCACTCAGGTGATTGAGCATGAAATACCATTACTCAACGAAACCCCAATAAAATTACGGCCGTACAGAATACCATACATACATCAGGAAGAAAGTGATCGGCAAATCAAAGCAATGAAAGAATTCAATATAATAAGAGATAGTTCCTCACCATTCTCATCATCAATAGTAGTAGTTAAAAAGAAGGACGGTGATTTAAGATTTTGTGCCTCTCTTGTTGAACCCCAACATATCTCCCCCCTTTAATTTAGATTCGACCTCGAATCTGCATGTATATAATATGTCTAATTTACCATACAGTAATAACAATAATAATAATAATAAAAATGGATTGCTATCTACCTATTTTAGCTATTGCCTTTGCCAATGATTTTAAATCTGAGATATTTATTTTGAAATTTCCTTATTCGACTCCTCCATCATCCTCACACTACTTAATATAAATAATAATGTTAATACTAATAACAATAATAATGACGATAATAATACTACCGATAATAATAACAATAATTCCTACCGATAACAATAATAACGATAATAACAATAATAACAATAATTATTATATCTAATTATTATTATTATTATTATTATTATTATTATTATTATTATTATTATTATTATTATTATTATTATTATTATTATTATTATTATTATTATTATTATTACTACTATTATTATTATTATTATTATTATTGTTATTATCCTTATTATTGTGATCATTAGGAATTATTATCAGTATTATTATTATCATTCAAAAAAAAATCATAATATAATAATTATATATAATAATTAGATATAATAATTATTGTTATTATTGTTATTATCGTTATTATTGTTATCGGTAGGAATTATTGTTATTATTATCGGTAGTATTATTATCGTCATTATTATTGTTATTAGTATTAACATTATTATTTATATTAAGTAGTGTGAGGATGATGGAGGAGTCGAATAAGGAAATTTCAAAATAAATATCTCAGATTTAAAATCATTGGCAAAGGCAATAGCTAAAATAGGTAGATAGCAATCCATTTTTATTATTATTATTATTGTTATTACTGTATGGTAAATTAGACATATTATATACATGCAGATTCGAGGTCGAATCTAAATTAAAGGGGGGAGATATGTTGGGGTTCAACAAGAGAGGCACAAAAATGAGGTGAAAATTGATAAAAACACCAAATTCAAAATAAAAATTTAAAGTATAAAATATTAATTAAAAAATCAAAATTTTAAAAATGAATATTTTCTGGGGGAAACTGGTATGGGCGGATGCTAAATAATGAGACGAGTTCAGCTATAATAAAATAAAATCAATGGGGGGTCCCTAAAAGGAATAAATTACAAAAAACAAAAATTAATTAAAAATTAATTAACTAATGGAAAACCCGAGCTAATGGGAAACCCGAGCTAATGGGAAACCCGAGCTAATGGGAAACCCGATACAATGGAAAACCCGAGCAAATTGAGAAATTCAATTTCGGGAAGGCAATTAATTTAGCCGGATAAAAATGCGCCGTCAAAGGAAATGAGCAAATTCCCTTCAATTAAATTAGACCTCCAAGAGGAAGCCCGGGGAAATAGAACCAAAAATAATTGGCAAAAATAAAATCAATTAACAAGCGAGTATAAAAGCAACTGACAAGAAAACAAAATGCCAGTTGGTCGAAGAAAAGAAAACAGAAGTTGACGAGAGTGAAAAAGGAAATATTAAAGTTAGTCGAAAGTAAACCATATTAAAAAAATCGAACGTACCAGAAAGGGATATCTCCCGTTGGAAGATCTACCCTTGCGTGAGATTTGTTGGCAAATTGAAAAGTGCAGACAAAACCTGGTTGTATCAAGTGTGAGTAAACTAATACAAGTGTAAAAGTGTAACTGCATCAGTGTCAATAAAGATTTTGTGTTGGGTTATTTGTTTATTTATTTATTTGGAAAAGAACACAAAGGAGTCAGACCGTAGTACCGACTTGCATTAAAAACCCAACAGAGGGTTATTTGTCCCAGTAAACTACTGTGTAAATTTGGTTCCGAAGAAATAGAGGTCTTAACTAGAGGTGGTCTCTTTAGGGAGGTGGTCTTAAGTAGAGGTTTTACTGTATATATTTTAGCTTATATTATATTTGGAAGAAATACAACTTATAAATATTTTATAAATAACCCCCTCAAATACTATATCCAGTTAACGTTGCCTAAAGGTACTAAAAAAGGAGTCAGACCGTAGTACCGACTTGCATTAAAAACCCAACAGAGGGTTATTTGTCCCAGTAAACTACTGTGTAAATTTGGTTCCGAAGAAATAGAGGTCTTAACTAGAGGTGGTCTCTTTAGGGAGGTGGTCTTAAGTAGAGGTTTTACTGTATATATTTTAGCTTATATTATATTTGGAAGAAATACAACTTATAAATATTTTATAAATAACCCCCTCAAATACTATATCCAGTTAACGTTGCCTAAAGGTACTAAATCAGACAATAATAATATATATTTTAGCTTATATTATATTTAAAAATACAACTTATAAATTTTTGATAAATACCCCCCTCAATTACTAGGGACATCAACTGTTATCAAAATCAGTGATTCTCAAACTTTTTTGGCCGGGCATACAAGGTTTGAAGGTACCCCATTAGATTTTTTTTCTAAAAAGATGAAAATTGTATATAAAAATTTTTGAAACCTAAATTATTAAAATTTTGACCTCATTTAGTTAAAAAATTAAGAAAACAAAAATCGCCAATAATGAGCTTAATAAATTTATTAATTCGTTGAATGATACTGCTTCGAAAAATCTTCCGCAAGTTTCCGTACATACACAGGAATGTTTTATTCTTAAATCTCCTGATCCAGCCAACTTGTTTCTGTACTTATTTTTAATATATGCATTGGTCGAAAATACCGATTCGCACAAGTAAGTTGTGTTGAAAGGAAGAAGTTTCTTGATTGCAAGTGTTCTAATATGCATCTTTTCTGAATAAATCTGCATCGAAAACTCTTCTCGAGTTAACTCATGGTTCTTAATTTTCAAATCACTATTTGGCCAATCATAAGTAAATCTTTAAAATCTTCGTTCGACATAACTCGAGTTTTCTGGTCGGGCTCGACTGAAAACGGATCTTTTAACCAGAAAGACGTGTCTGGAGCATCAATATCTGGAAAATAATCTTGAATGTTTGTTTCCAAATCCTGTAAATAAGAAATTATTGTCTTTAAAAAATCCGCATTTTATTCTGTTTTAATGTTGATGTTCATTTTTCTAATAACTTCATTTAATCTAGGAAAGACTGTCACGTCTTTCTTTTTGACACTATCCTTGAAGAAAGCAATATGTTTTTTAAAAACTGATTTCATCAATTTGATCAAAGCTTCGATGTTTGCCTTGTAAAGATGTCATGCCAGATAAAAATGTCTGCCAGATAACAGAGTTTGAGACTCTAATTGACATCAGATAGCTGTTGAATAAAATTCTGATCCGAGAAAGTTGCCTTTAAAGCCTTCCGCATTTCTACCAATCTGACGAGTATTTTTCCACGTGAAAGCCAGCGCACTTCAATATGCAAAAAGAGCTGATAGTGTTCCATTCCCATCTTTTTAGCAGTAAACTTCAGAAGACGTGACTGAAGCGGTCTACTCTTCACGTAATTGATCATTTTGACAGCTTCTTTAAGAACAGATTGTAGCTCAGCAGGCACTTTTTTGGTTGCCAATACATGATGCAGTGGCTTCTTGTTGCATTCTTTGCTATTTTCTTTATCCTAAATACAGCGCCTTTGACTGTTCCAACCATAGCTGCTCCGCCATCACTGCAAATATCAAGACATTTTTCCCATTCAATTTGTTTCACATTAAAATAATTAAAAAATGCATTGAAAATTTCTTCTCCAGTTGAATTTTTCTCAAGAACATTGCAGAGCAAAAGTTCTTCTATCCGCTTTTCATACGGATATCTTACAAATACTAAAAGAATCGCGATTCCGGAAACGTCCGTACTTTCGTCCAATTGAATGGCAAAAAATTCAGAGTTCTTCATTCTTACCGTCAATTCATTTTCAAGTGAATTAGCAATGCACTTGATTCTACTTGACACAGTGCTGTTCGATAACTGTAAATCAACAAATTGTTGGGATGTTTGATTCCCAAGCTGACATTTAGCCACTTCAATCATACACGGTTTGAAAAAATCCTCAGGAATCGCGTGAGGTTTTCCCGTCTTGGCAATTTGCAGGCTCACGATAAAAGAAGCTTCTGTTGCCCTCTTATTTTTTTATCATTTGCAGGCTTAAAAAGGCTTTTCATCATTTTGCCATTATCTCAGAGAGAAGCAGCAAGGCAAATAAAGGTTTCGGTGCCATTATCAAGAAGATGCGGATGATCTGATGCAACGAGCTTTTTTAGTTTAGAAGGCACAAGTGAACCACTGGAAAAAGTTATTTTCACAAATAACACATTTTGCTTTAGGATATTCTTCAATCCCAAGCTCAACAAAAACAAATCTTGGTAAATATGTTGGATTGTATTTCCTTTTTTTCGGCCTTGAATCTTCTTGTTGTTCTTGGCTTTCGAAGTTCGTTTTTTGTTGCTCCAATATATGATAGTTAATCGGCAAAGAAGAGGAGTCTTTTTTGTCAGAAAAATTGTTCGTATTAAGAGATACTTCACTGTTAGATTCGTTTTCATTTTTATTGATCTTTTTTACACAATTCTTCATCTTTAAATGGGTTCGTTTATTGAAAATTTTTAACTAAATAACAAGTCTTAAAAAGATTTTTTTAAAACTGTTTTAATTGCATCTAATCTGTTATAAGTCAAATAAAATAATTAATCAAAAATTTTTTTTTTAATTAGATGCGAGGAAATCTCGCCGACGACTGGGCACCCCATTTGAGAACCTCTGAGTTAGCATTCAACAAAAGAGAATCAGTTGTATACTTTCAGGACAGAAAACCGAGCTCTCCAATGTTTGGACGATAAAAGGTATTGGTTCAATTCTAATGAAAGCTATGCCTACGGTCACTATAAGATTCATCAAATGCATATTGCAACTGCTATGTCTAGAAATGAATGCAAATCGAAACAATCATAATCACTTTAACAATTAAATGTGTAATTTATTGGAATAATAAAAAATATATATATTGTAAATAATTTGACTTAGTTAATTAAAATGTGTTTTATCATTTAATAAATCATTTGTCCAATTAATTTAGATAATTATTTTTAAATAAGAACTATTATTTTCATGAAAAACAGTTTTTCTGAAAAATTAATACTCGGTTTATCTAAAATTAACTCGGCGTTTTATTTTATAATAAATCGAATAATTACTATTAAAAATATTGTTCAAATTGAAATATTATTGTTATAATTTACGTTCTTGGTACAATACATATAAATGTTTATATATGTTAATATATGTAAATGTTTAAAAAAAAATAATAATAAATAAATAAAATTAATTAAATAATTAAATAAAAAATTAATTATCAAAGTAAAAAAAAAAGTAATAATAATAAATTATTAATAAATAAATATAATAATAATATTAATTATAATTAAAATTTATTAAGATTTAAACCGAAGAAAAACAAATCAAATAACATAAGTAATTAAAATAATTAATTAATAAAATTATAATAAAATAACTAAAAAGAAGTAATTAAATTAAAATAAAATAATAATAAACATATAATAAAATAATTAATTAATAAATGTAACAAATTAAAAATTAACAAAAGTATTGATTAAAATCAAATAATAATAAAAATATAATAAAAATATAATAAATTAAATAATTAAATAGAATTAAATAAAATTTAAATATAAAAAAAAATGATTCGATTGCTCTAAATTTGATCTTGACATTTCATGACATTAAACCTGAAAGTGCGTAGGAGTCCTCACTATATATTACTCACCTGAATTCAAGTGTTCTTCACCTTTCCGATATTTCAGTTCTTCCCGTACAGATATTCCATAAAAATGCATGACGTATTCATGTACGGTGAGCAGTTCTTTCCTGGTTACACAGTATCCTTTTCATGTGATGACATATGTCTCAAGCCATAAGCTACGGCAGATTCTTTTCCATCTTCTGTGATTTGACTCAAAACTGCACCAATAGATCCAAAACTAGCATCTGTATCTAGTATAAAAGTCCTATCTTCTCTTGGAAAATCAAGGATAGATGTCTCATTGTTTGGAAGCTCTCATTGCATTCTTTAATTCAATTTATATCTTTATCGCCTTCAAAAGTTGCGGCGTATAATGGTTCGGCGATTTTGGTATAGTCTTTGATGAATATCCTATAGTGGTTCGTTTATCCGTGAAACGATCTTAATTGTTTTCAACATTTTGGTACATCTGCTTTCTCGATCTCTTCAACTTTCTTTCTGTTTGTCTGGATACCCTTCTCATTAGCTGTGTGCCCAAGAAAACGCAATTCTGTTTTATTGAATTCGAATTTTTCTGATTTATCTTCAGTCCTGCAATTTGAATTCTACTGAATATTTCCTTTAATAGCTCATCATGGTGTTTTTGACTATTCCCATATATCAAGATATCATCTAGATAAACTAATACTCCCTTGAATAGTATTTCTTCTAGTACTGCGTTCATCAGTCTTTAGAATTTCGCAGGGGCTGTTGCTAAGCCAAACGGTAGTCTATTGAAGCAAAATTGTCCTTCTCTTACTGAATGCAGTTATTTCTTGAATTTCTGGAGCCAAATATACTTGATAATACGCCTGGCCTAAATCAATTTGCGAAAATTTGTTTGCATTCGCGGAACAGTCTAGTAAGAACTTAGTATTAGGCATCGAAAACGACTCCTTTTCTGTTATAGGGCATTCAATCCACGATATTCTACATACATCCTGATGGATCCATCTTTCTTCCTTACTATCACTAACGGGGCATTCCAAAGACTCTTGCAGCACCGAATAATATTTGCTTTCATTAACTCTTTTATCAGCTCTTCAATCCTTTTCTCCATGTGCATTAATTGACGTCGGGGATGTTGCATTATTGGGCCTCCTGTTATTCGCATCTCATTCCCACGGTGGCCGGACAATATGTCATGGACAAAATGTCGTGGTATAAATGTTGTTGATAATATACCATTGCGACATGTTGAGTGTGATCCGTACCTTTGCGACCAATACCATAGGGGGACAAAATATTTTGTCAGATAAACTCTGAGTATGTATATTTTGTCCACGACATTTTGTCCATGACATTTTGTCCACGACATTTTGTCCACGACATTTTGTCCTAGAACCCATTCCCACATCAAATTCCGATGCCATAAAAATTCAGCTGTGTTCCCTGATCATTCCTTCAATATCTTTACTATTCTCAACTGCCATTGCCACTAGTGCTTTATTTACTCTTTCATCATCAGTGTGGATTTTGTTTATCAATGATGTTTCTATATAATTGATTTTCACTAACTTTATAATTGATTTTCACAAACTTTACTCTAAACTCAATGCCCCATATGATTTTAGGCTTGATCTTTTTTACCACTACTAATGTGATTATTTTGGTCTTCTGATTTCATGTATGGCCGGTATAGTCGTGTATCCAATTGCTTCGCTTCCAGTTGAAAAAACTCCGCATATTCAATATCATACTACGTTCAAGGTCTGGTTGGCCTATTTTCTCCCACAAATTCTTCTTCATGACTGATGCTCCAGATTACCAGAACATATCTAGTTTTGCATTATTCAACATTATTCTACTACAATTTCTTCCATCTTCCGTCTGGTACATCTCTTCTTCTGCCTCATCATAAGAAAATAATAAACGAAAACCAACCAAAAGTAAAATCTGAAGCCAAAATCAAATATTTAGAGAAAACTAAAGTAGAAGGAAACTAATTAATAAATGTATTACCTAGTTGCTAATATAATTTACGAGATTTTCACAAAACAAAAAAACGATTGTCAACTTACTTGATTAAATCATTTGTAATAGTTGTTTGGAAATCGAAGTAAAAGGCAAATTTTGAGACAACAGTTTTCCAAGGGAACTGAATTCATCTTGATAATTATAAATTGCAGAGTGTAAAAAATCGTTTCTTACTTTTCACTTTAGATCAAATCTCTAGATAAATTAGAATCCAGCTCTCGCCAACTTAGAAAAACCTGAGGACAGTTGGACAAAACCGATATCTTTACTTCAGATGTATTGAGCCCCATTTTGAGTAACAGTATATATTTGAAAGTGATTTTGATTATTTAATTTTATAAACCATAAATCTATATATTTTAAATAAATTTATTGCTGAAATAAGGTTACCTTAGTTATTTAAACGCGCAGTATCTTTTGGAATCAGATAGTGCAAACTGTGTTAGTCGTCAATCTATCCAACGATCCTAACAATATTTTAGAATAAAATGTCTCAACTATTTAATTTTATAGGATATGAATGGCAATGATTTATTTCTTCATTTTAGTGGATTCACGTTGTTTCTTTTCTATTTATTTATTTTTATTAATTATTTGATGATAACTTTTATTTCAAATGTATGCTATTTAATGTTTATAAAAGTTTAATATTTATAAATTTTTCAACTAATAGGTTTTAAGACATATTGAAAGCCCAGCTTAAAAAATATTATTAATTTTAATTCATTACTCTTTTGTTTCTTAATTTGACTTGAAGTAAGTGTTTTAAATAATAAACAAATATGTTTATTTATTTTTCACGTTTTTGCGATTTCTTAAATTTATAAATCATTTAAATTCTTATAATAATAGTTATAAAGAATTAATTTTTAATAAAATAATAGTTACAAGTTAGATTTCAACATTTATTTGGTTTTATTAAATTAAAAAATTTTTAAATATAACTACTTTGAAATTAAATTTTTAAATGGATGAAAGACTGAAGTATCTTAAAAAAGAAGTAAGTAATAATTCTACATCTATTTTTAATAAAGTTGATTAGAAAAAATCCAACAAACTTCCTCAAATAGCGGCGACTTTACAACAAATTCGTCCAGATGTTCCTAAAAATTTGGTTGACTTATTAAACAATTATAACTGCAAATTATGTAACGCATTTATTCCATCACTGAAATCGGCAATAACTCATTACAACAGTGATTCACATCAATCAACTTTAAGATTAGCGAATTTTGAATATGGACATTTTGAATTGCCATTTACTCCATCTGAAATACTCGACTTAGAATCTGGAGTTTTGATCTGCGCTGAAGGTACCAATACTGTACAGCTAGTTGATCCTATTTCTAAAGCAAAAAAAGAAGAAATTAAATTACCAGAAAGCGTAGATAAAATAAATATAGAATATTGTTCTATTTGCAATGTTCCTTTCAATAGCAGTATAATGGCGCTGAAACACTATGGAGGCAAAAAACATAAACAACGATTCTTTGCCAAATTAACTGCTCCGTCTGATCCCCGTTCTATTACCGAGTTTGTATTTATAATAATTTAAAATAATTATTTAAGTGAACACTCCTGTATAGTGCTAATGCATTACTTCATCTAGGGATTATCGGTGCTCTGTTTGTTCTGTTTCGACTTCATCGGAAGAAAACATGCGCCTACATCTTGAAGGAAAACCTCATCAGAAAAAACTGGCGAAAAATATCGAGGAAAATAACATGCGAACAATTCCTCCTGAGACTATCTCAAAATGGGGAGTAATGGATTATAATGCGGAAGCAGACGATTCCTATCAACCATTTGGAATTCCAGCCCCGTTTTTCGATAGCAAACTTGATCATCATACTCCCCACATTAGATTGGACTGTCAATTCTATCCCGGCAAGCGGCCTCCTACGAAGCAAGAAGCGAATAGTTTGGTGTGCACCGAATCCAGAATTGGAAATGATCGATTTATAAATATTCCTCAAGATGTCTTGAGACATTATTTAGAAACAGTTTATCGATGATTTGTGTGTTATTAATACATACTTTGTCTTCAATTTATTGATCAAATTTGTCTGTTAATGTGATTGGTTAATTTCACTGATTATTTTATTGGATCAATTTATATAATAACACGCTATATATATTTTACTAGTGATTGAAAAATGAGAAATTATTTTCAAAACCGGTTTTTATTTGAAAATCATTAAACCTCATTCAAATCAAACAGTGTTATTTAAATCCATCATAAAGACCAAGTTATCGATTCCGAGATCCAATTCGAGGTGGATTTCCTGGGCATTCAGGCAGCCGCCTTTGCTCTTTGGCGTTTCTAACCGCCACCTTCATCTGTTTACTCTTGAGCTTCTGTATTGGGGATTTGCGGCACTCAAGTCAATTACTGGTCGATGGAATGTGAGATGGTACGATGGGAGAGATGAAAAACTGGATACCCAACGAACGGGTCACTGTGCCGGATCGGCTCGGAGTATGAAGTGGTTGATCCATTCAAAATTTTGTACGTCGTTTTGTAGTTCCCCCTTTGTATAGGGGCTTGATAAAGAGCATGTGCCTACTCCTGTATCAGTGTACGTTGTGCCCGGTCCTCTTCGATGAGGTCGTTTCTGCAGTTCTTGAGTCTTCGTATTTTCTGAGTATTCTACTTCATCTGGACAGGGGTGAACCAAGTCCTCTCCAGTCTGTCGATTTTGGGCTCCAATAGGCGAATCTTCTGCAAAGTACGGATTAATTCATTTTTAATCAAACAAGAGAAACAAAGTACCTTTTTGTGTCATTTTCTGCTTAAAAGAGAGTTGTAAAAGTAATACACAGAATGAATTAAAGTTTCATATTAATTGTTATTCAAAATTCTAGCTCGTGAAAGAAGTAATACAATAGGATATCGGGAGGGGAGCAACCAACCCCGGTGATGATAACAAATATCTTTTATTTATTTATGTCGCAAAAAATATCCATACTATCCATTATGCTAAATAATAGTATTAATGAAAAATTACTATCGGAAATCCTATTGATTTTATATCGGACCACGATAACCCTGATAGTTTTAATTTTAGACAAATAATACTGTTGAGAATACCTAAATTATAAAATAAAAATAATCATTAAATGTGTGAAATGATTGGGGGAAATGATTAGAAATGAATGGAGCATTCCTCTGGAACTCAGTGAAATAGGAGTGGAAGTGAGATATTGAAAAATGAGAAGGGAACAGAAGAAAATCAATAAAAACTGACAATTAAATAAAAGAATGTCATTCTTAATTAATAAGTACAAGTGCAAAAGAAGCAAAACAGAGTGTAAAACAAAATTTAGATTATCTTGTTATTTCGATGGCCTACACCAGATAGAGAAAAAAAAGGTATGGGAAATCTGGGAGATGGGATTGTCAAAAATACATATCTCGACAGCTGTCAGAGATTACGGAATGCTAATGGAACAGGTGGGAAAAGGAATGAATTATCAATAAGTAAAACAACTGAAAAACTGAATTTGTGACGAAAAGAGAGAAAATTTGCTAGAAAAACTTTGTGAGAAATTTGAATTTACGAGGAGATTTAAAATAATTTGTTGAGAATCAGAAAACAGTTGGAAGAACTTGCACATTGAATTAGTAAATCAGAGGTAGTTGAGAAACTTAAATCAAGTTAAAAGTAGATGCCCTATACGTCGGTTAAACGAAATTTGCTCACCCCACATAGTTCACCGGACATTAGTGTTATTTATTAAGACCATAGAGCTACCCACAAACTAAAGAGCTTGACGAGGTTCCCGATCTTTTTATATAATTTAATTCTTGCCCGTTAACATTTCACAGTTAATCGACTTACCTGTCGCGAGCATGGTACGGTAACGTGGAGGCTTCCCATCAGTAGGCACCTGAGCGTTAGAGCGTTCCTTCTTTCACTTGTCATCGCCAAATTATAACATAAGAATTTGGAGTATCCACTGTAGGGCAAAAAACATTATTCAATTTTCCGTCTTGTCTGAAATGTGTGTTGGACTATAACTGATTTCTAGACTCAAAAACTAAGTTCGTGACTGAAATGTATCAGTACATAGCATGCAACTCAGCATTAAGTTTAGTTAAAAGCAAAACATAAAAACATCAACTAAACACTAATAATAAAGAAAATCACACCGAAAAATGTAAAACATCCAAATAATAATAAAATAAAACATAGCAAGAAGTATTACACGTATTTAGGGTTTAACACACGAATATATTCGTCGAATACTATTCGAATAATCTGTACAACATTTGATATTCAATATTCGAAATTCAATATTAATCGCCCCAAATATTATTATTATTATTATAAGAAACAACTTCAAGTTATAATAGAAATATAGCCGAAGCATTACAGAAGGATCGATCCATATACCTTCCTATTATCGTGAAAGTATCTCGAAGTATCATTTTTTTTATTAATAAATTTGTAATTTTAAATACTAGTTATTTTGTAATATTTCGTAAACGTACACACATACACCCCGATTGTCCCAACACATATTTTTTTATCGGTGACTCTATCGGGCTCTTCAAATCTCCTTACACACCACACGCACGCACTTATCAACATAAAAAACATATTACATATTACATATTACTTATTCAAAACTTACTTACGCCCATCCTTAGTAATCACGAACATACCATCGAGCCTCACAACAATCATCAACAAATTTTCATATATGCTAACATTATTGAGCCCATAATTTTTAGCGATGCTTTGGTTCCTCGTTTGAAATCGGTATGGATTAGAAAATATGAACATTTCGTAGAATCCAATTTTTATGCATCTTTGGAAGAAATGAGAATTGTATTTGGCCATTACTTTATTTATTTATAGTTAAAAATATATTTTACTTACATTATATCGAAATAATGCCAAATAGTTTCATAAAATTTCATAAAAATTCTTAAAATCCTGAAAATTAATTAAAAATAATTTATAATACAAATGTTGACTAAAAGATATAATGAATTCATAATTATATAAAATCAAAATTCAAGCCTTAAAAGTTACTTAAAATTAAAAAACTTACTTCAAAAACCATTTATAAAACTGAATAAATAAAGTTACAAACTTCATTTTCTCGTAAATGGTGAGTCACCTCTACTGGTGTACACACAAACGTGTATTACACCAACCGGCAATTGATAATCATCTAATGAACATTGATTAGACTTTTATAATCTAAATATCAACTTACCTATAGTCAGCTTTCCGGCACCTTTTTTTCGTTATGATTTAAAATATAATTTGCAAACTTTACATTTTTTGTGTTTTTGTCGTATTATAAAAGATATGCAAATATATCAATTACAAATGGTGCCCAGTAAACTTTCGCTGGTCGAACTGTCTAATGTATGTAGTTGACTATGCCAGGAAACTCTATGCTTTCTCTGTGGTATTATATAAAACGAATTCATAGTAAATATGACGTCATTATTTATAATCGTTACCTGTTATCGGCATTGTAAATTCAGTTGTAAATTAATTAATATATTTTAAAAATTATATAAAAATATTAATTAAACAAATTAACCCAAATTAACCCAAATTTGAAAATGAAAAAAATCACGAGCTTCTTCAGATCAAGAATAGAAGAAACAGAAGAAATCGAAATTACGACGTTGGATTTACCTTCTGCAGACGATTACACCAATGTCGACTGGCTAAGTTGCTGGACATTAGAGCAAGAAACAGATTTTTGTGCCAAAAACAAGTGGCTCTGTTTTCGAGAAAAGAAGCTTGGCTGTACCAAGCCAAGATGGGAATGAAAATATCTCAAGAATGGACGTATAATGAAATTTTGTTATGGTGAAGATAGAAAGCAACAGCTGAGGTCACTGCTAAAGAAAATTTTAGATCACAAAGAATTTGCTGGACATCAAGCTGCATTAAAGATGGTTGCAGAAGCTGTAAAAAAGACTCTTGAGAACATTATTTTAAAGTCTTTAACGTGTGAGAAAATAGTAACAGCAAATATTTTTTGAACTGCATATAAAGTAGCAAAAGGAAATCAATTCTTTAATAACTTTGAAATGGAAATTGATCTACAAGAAATTGTTGGGTTTTATGATACTAAAAATAACCGTTGGTTATTCTGACTCTACGTGTTCCAAAAATTAATAAGCACAAACTCCCAACGTATGTTTGTTTTAGAGAAAATTTACAATTCTCAACAAATAATTACACTTTTAATTAACCAAAATTTTACTCACAATTTCTGATCGAACTCCGCTCTGGAAGGTCTCGACTCTGTGCGATTTAAAAATAAGTTTCACCTTTTTATTTGATTTCACTCTCCGATCCAAACTTTTTTAATACTCCTTTTCTAACTCTTCAGTTCCTCTTATAATTCCTTTTTTGGCTTTGTTCCTCAAAGTCATATTGTCGGTTTCTTCTTCCCTACCTAAGGCTACTACCGATATTCTGAATTTGGAGTTACCTCATATGCTCCCATAATCGTTGTAATTGCCACATTTTTGACCTAATTGGTTTTGACTTCCTTAGTTATCATTCTCTAATTAGCTATTTCTGTTGACCTTCTTCATAATTCCCATTCTTTTGTTTACCCTGGTGTTTATCCAGCTGTTTGGATAATTGCCCTCTGAATTCCCGTTTGTTTATCCTCCCAAATTGCCGCGCTCGGGTTTTCTTAATCGATCGGGTTCTCCATTGGCTCGGGCTTCCCATTAGCTCGGGTTTCCCATTAGCCAATTAATTAATTAATTAATATTTTGCGTTTTTATCATATCTTTCTTTGCCATTACTTATCTGCTTGACCGCCATTCTTTTTTGTTCAATTTCGGTTTCATTTTTATTCGGAACTATTCAATTTGATATAATTTAATAATTTACTTTTACAACCTTAACAAAATGAACGGAGTTGAAATGGGTCGCATTCTTCTTTCTAATAACGCATGCATTAATATTATATAAAAATATAAATTAAACAAATCAACCCAAGTTTGAAAATCAAATTTGAAAGTCTATCATATAGGTAACGAAATGAGGAAAAAGATGATTGCACAAGTCGTGAAATCAAAGAGTAAGATTTCCGTAATGATTGATGATTCAACCACTATAAGCCAAAATTCGACACTGATAGTGTACATTCGAAGCCGTGTAGAAGGTGGTTGAATGAATTCAACAATCAATTTATTTTTGGATTTAGTGGAACTTCAAAGCGTTACCGCTAAAGGAGTATTTGATGCTTTATTCGAATGTCTCCATTCTTATAGGATGACAGAAGAATATTTGAAGAATTATTTAGTTTCTTTAGCATATGATGGCGCAGCAGTGATGTTTGGATACAAAAGTGGCTTTAAGAAATTACTCACTGAAAAATTTCCTTCTGTTATAGCTTGGCATTTTGCTAATCATAGACTGGAATTATCAGTAAGCGATACTGTTAAGGAGATATGAGAAATCAATAGATTTAAATCATTTCTTGATAAGCTTTACGTTGTGTATCATACTTCCCAAAAATAGCAGAGGGTTACATTCAAAGTAAGTATCCGAAGAAAGAAGACAAAATGTTGGTCCCATTTACAAATGTGCTTAGCTGTTGCACAGAATCTCCGCTTTAATGGAGTTTTACTTCACAAGAAAGGTTACAAAAATTATCCTGCTATTGATTCGAATGCCTTTATTATAAAACTAAAAGAGTCAATTGAGAAAAGGTTGCTTGCTGACGAAGACATTGAATTAGCTCAGTGGGTTTCCATCTTAGACCAAAAACATTGACCAGAAAACATTAGCGCTCAGCTGACATTTGTAGAAACTGAAATAAGAAACTTGTCAATAAGACAATTAAATAAAAGAGAAATATCACTCCAACAAGAGCTTCATTGATAACCAAAACAGCTTCATCGCTGTTATTCATCAGATTAGCTGGACCACCACTCACACGTTTCGATCCTTCAAAGTATGTTGATTTGTGGTTACTTCGGGAAGACATTCAGCTGTAGACACTAATAGCAAGGAAAGGAGTCGAGATGATTTGGCTACAAATTTAGCGACTATAAAGTAACGAATCCTGTGGAATTGTTAACATCTCAGAAATTTCAGCATATCAAAATTACATTAAAAAATTGAATCGGATTTTCAATGCTCAACGGCGTTCTAGTATTCGTTCTAGCTTTCACCATCAACTTAAGCAGATCCGGCCATCCAAGACAGTAATCAAATTGTTGATGAAAATAATGACATGAAGTTTACATGTCAAATGAAACCCATGGGGCATCCAAAATCCCAGCTTAAATGGAGAGTGAATATTACATCCGGTTTCAATGTGGATAATTTAATCACAAATTTGCCGTTGAAGAAACTCTATCGAATTTTTCAACATTTACTAAGTTTGCAGAAGTAATTAAAGATCACTTGAATGAGAATAATTTTGTTGGATGATGAAGGTAGGCACATCACCACATTCAATCTCAACAGGTACTATAGAACAGGGCCCAAGAGATACAGAATCAATGTATATGCCGAAGAGCGTAGATAAATAAACAATCCAATTTCCCAACAATCAACAACCCAAGTCCATGCAACCCAATTCAATCCAAAAACAATCCAGAAAAATCTTTCAATTGACAATTTGTGTAAATATTATTGATCAAACATTATCCTCGAACTAGCTAACAATCTGTGCATATTTTATCCTTCATTATTATTCTGATTAATTTCTGTCTGATTATTTATGTATAATACTGCATGATTAATGATGTATATTTTATCTAAAAGCCTATTTTATCTGTTTTATTGTATTGTAAATAATTGGGTTTTTATTTGTTTAATCTATTATTATATTTTTTTTCGTGTTTTTGTTTCACATAAAACTTTAATCATATAATCAGGGGATGGGATTAAAAAAAAGTTTAATTATTAACGTTTATTAATTAAGAGAATATTAATTTGATAAAAACAGTTAGAACATTTTAAAAACAAAATATTTCCTTAAAGTTATAAGTACTCTTAAAGAAAAATAAAATATTTCTTAATTCGTAAAGACTTGAAAATAATAATTAATTTATAAGTGTTCTTAAAATCATTTTTGAAATGAAATATAAGACTTAAAAATAATAATTATTTAAATTATAAGTATTCTTAAAATATGAAAATAAAATATTGAATTATTTTTTACAATAACAGCTGCCCTAAAAATTTGTATAAATAGCGACAAAAAATTAGTCTCAGTCGACCAAAAATTAGCGCTCTAGTAATTTCAAAGGTAAATCCCGCGAAATATTCATTACCCGAGACAGAACAGAAAAGTCTCATAAATTTTTAAATAAACTACAGTAAAATCTACATACGCACGCACGATATAACATATAACGAAAACACATATTGCAAGCATTTCAGAAGATTCGAAGCTATTCAATAAAAGTATAATTCCGATATTTTGCACGAAGTTGATAGTGTTATTACGATTGTTTAATTTGGGTAATTTTTAGTTTCAATAAATATTTATCTATCGACTTATTTTGATATATATATATATATATATATATATATATATATATATATATATATATATATATATATATATATATATATATATATATATCAACGGTGGGCAAATGCGGCTCTTCGTTGAGTAAACTGCGGCTCATTGATAATTGAATTTTTGATAATTGAATTTGAAAATTGATTTCGATTTTTTTATTTTGAAATTTTTTCAACTGAATTTTTAAAAAAAAATTTTTTGTTGCAATTGTATTTTCATAAATGTTAAAAATTAACGAAACATTGTTTTCACATTTTACTGCTTTTTAAAATTATTTTGTAGTAGGCGGCGCTTTGTTATAACAACGAGAGAGAAGCAATGAAAATAAATTTAGTGAAATTTAGTGAATTTTGATTAGTTAGTATTTTTGTTTGTACAATATTGCGGTCGTTTGTATATTTTAGTATAGTTTTCTATTCGTGTTTTTTGAAAAATTTGGTAAGAAGATTTTTTATGAAGCATTTTAAAATTTTAAATTAATTAAAATTAAATTTATGTCTAATTTCAATTTTTGGTACAACATATTGTTGTGAATCTTTGTACTCCACAATGAAGTTCGTGAAGTCGAAATATCGTTCACAGTTGACCAATCAGCATCTTACAGAATTGCTGCGAACAGCTTTAACAAAGTATACACCAAATTTCAAAGATTTGACCAAAAGTCTTCGTTAATTCAAGAAATTTTATTACTTTTTATTAATGGATTTTTATTATATTTTATGTTTGTTACTTAAATTTTGAAATAATTGTTTTTAATAGCGTTTAAGTCTTTTTTAATCAAATTAATGAAATAAAAAAAAATATGTAGTTCACTATGGTGGCTCTTTAAAAAATAAATTTTCGGAAAATGTCTCTCATTGAACTCATGCGTGCCCACCCTTGATATATATATATATATATATATATATATATATATATATATATATATATATATATATATATATATATATATATATATATATATATATATATATATATATATATATATATATATATATATATATATATATATATATGTTGAGGTCTGTAAATTAAAATTAAAAAAATTTAAATAAAATTTAGGATAATAATTCAAATGGAAACTAAGCGAGGAAAAAAGGCAAATAAAAGCGGGATAGTGCACAGAATCAATAGTAAAGGAAAGTGCGATGGAAACAGTATTATAAAATGCAAAAAGCAATTACGAAAGGCGAGAATCCGGAAATCCGAGAAAAATCAATAAATGGAAAAATCATCGAAATCGAATGGGAAAAACGGGACAGGTATAGATTAGCTAATGGTCAACAAGATGATGGTTAGGGATTTATCAGAAAAGGGTTAGGAAGGGTCGAAAAACATTCAAACGTATGAAAACAGAAAACGTTAATTAATTAATTAATTGGCTAATGGAAAACCCGAGCTAATGGGAAACCCGAGCCAATGGAGAACCCGAGAGATAAAGGAAACCCGAGCTGGGTAAACAAGAAGAAAGGCAAACAAAAGGAAGATTTGGGCCCATTAGTTTGACACAATGATTAATGGGAAAAGAGTAAGGAGAAGATAGCGCGCGTAGGAAGACCGGTAGGGCCATTAATTATATGGATTCGTTGGACCATTATGGATGACAGCCGAAGCAAACACGTAGGAGAAAATGTCAAACGAAAGATTGGCTCGGCAATAACCATTTGTCATCCTGATTTCGAGGAGTATATAAGCAAAGGGAAAATCAGAGAAAATCGGCATTCTGCCTCAGCTAGGGTTCGAAGAATTAGACTGTAGGAAAAGTGGTAAACGAATTAGGGAAGTAGGGAAAAGAAGAAATAGAATTAAGAATACGGAAAGGCGAAAAGAGATCAAACCAAACCGAAACCGAGGAAAACGAGAGTCAACAGAACTAAAGGATCAAAAGGTGAATATTGTTTGTTTGCAAAGCATCAACGCCGAGCGGAGAATCGTATAAAACTTTGATTGGTAATTGTAGAGTGATAATAATTTGTGAACCTGTTGTTTCAATATACGTTGGGTCGTTCATTGTTTTAATTTAAAGAACACCAGGAGTCAGAGAGAACCGACTTGAAATAATCCAAAACCCAACATATATTCTGGTGAGCCCGACGTGATACAAAGTCGGAGGAAAAATTGTTGAAAGCTACTGAAGAAGAAATTATTAAAAAATTAGTACCGACGTGATTGAAAGTCGGCGGAAAATTATTGGAAGTTAGTGAAAAAATTAATTGTTGGAAAAAAAAATAGTACCGAAGTGATAGAAAGTCGGCGGTGTATTAAAAATTAGTGAAAAAGTAATTATTGGAAAAGTACTACAGATGTGAGTAAAAGTTGGGAGATTTAAAAGAAGTTGAAAAGTAATTTTAAATTATTGTTTAACGTTTGAAGTTTAGCTCAAAGTGAACCGATACAACCTCAGAAGTCAGAAACAAGTCCAAATGGCAAATGATAATGCTGTTATGCCTCTCAATAGAGAGATGATTGATTTTGCAAGTTGCCAGAAATTACCCGTCAATCAATATGGAGGAGACCCTGTTGAATTTGCAGATTTCATGGGAGATTATTATATGTACGCCTCAGCATACGGATGGACGCAAGCCATTATGGTTCAGAGATTCCCACTCTATCTGAAGGGTGCGGCAAGAGAAGCCTGGCAGCAAGTCGACAAACGAAATGTTGGCAATGATTGGACAAAATTGAAGGATGCAATGGCACTGAAACTGGTTGGTGGAGATATCAAAAGAATCATGCGACAGAAATTTTATAATCGAGTTCAAGGTCCAGATGAATCGGTCAGTGAGTTTGCTTATCATCTGACCACTTTAGCAGATAAAGCCTTTGAAGTTAAACCAGATCAAGCAGATATGGCCAAGCAGGTTAAAGAGCTGTTAGAAGATCAGTTTATAACCGGAGTCCACTCCGAAATCAAAAAGGCCCTATGTTATGTGGATTTTTCCAATTTCGATGAGCTCGTGAAGAAAGCCATGAAGATAGAGCTGAATTTGAAGAGTGCAAAAAGATCAGATGCTTTTGGAGTTAATGTGGAGAGACGAGAGCGATCAATTACGCCTGTGAGAGCACCATGGGATGAAAAGAAAATAAATCAAATCAGTAGTCCAATTTTGAGACCAAATAATAGATTTCAAGCCAGTAGATCAGCCATGAATGTACAGTCAAATGGACAGGTAAATAATCCTCAATGCGAACATTGCAAAAAGTCTGGACATTATTCAAATCAATGTTGGTTCAAATATGGGAAGAATCCCAGCCCTAACAAGAGATTCACAGATAACAAAAGGATCAGCAGTGATGTCGAATGCTATCGATGCGGAAAGAAAGGGCATATTAGCAGAAACTGTTTTACCAGATCAAGATCATCGTCAACGTCACCTTCACCACAAAGGGACAAAGTGAATACAAATGGACAGATCCAATGTCATTCGTGCAAGGGATACGGCCACATGGCGCGATCATGCCCAAGGAACTCAGAGAGATTCAGCAGACCTATTTTAAAGAAATCAATCAGATTCCAAGAAGATGTGCCAAACACCAGTAACATGACATATGCTCAGAGAGAGGAATTTCAAGACAAAATGGAAAAGGAATTTCGAGAAATGCGACAGAAGCTGAACAAATTAGTAGCTAAATTTGAATCAGATGAGGAAACTGAATCTCATATGATAATTGGAACCGTGTCAGAAGGTGAGGGAAAACCTGCCACGAAAGTGCGAAAAATTGCATCAGATGAGAATCCAACTGCACTGTTAGCCCGAGTTGAAAAATGGCTTGAGAAAATGGAAACTGACAACTCCCAGTTGAAACGATGGATCGCAGAACTCAGTGTGATGTCACTAACCCAAAGCGAACTAAAGAGAGCCATAAATTTATGTGCAAAGTTATTCAAAGGAAACAGAGACGATGAGATACTTAAACAAATGCAAAAGTTTGGCAAGGCTTTACGGTCAACAAGGGATTTAGCTGATATCATAGTGGAAACGACGGGACTTGATAATGTGAAGTGCCAATTCCGTGTAGATGCCTACGGACAAATCAGAGAGCTAAAGGAGCGAATACTGCGCCAATACAGTGGATGGCAAGTGCAACTAAAATTTGAGAATCGATGTCTGGAAGACGAGGAGTACTTGGTAGATTGCGGTCTAATACCAGGCTGGAAAAATAAAGTAAATGTTGTTAATGCTGTTAATACTTTGAATTCAGACAGACAAAATTGGGAAAAGATTCTAGCAGATTTACAAGATACCCTGTATGCAGGGAATAGAGATAAAATTAATGCGAGTATCGACTTCATAATGAGCATCGAAATGGATCGAGACATGAAAGAAAGGTTGTTTGAATGCATCGTACCGTATACGAATAAACCGACAAGTTATCAGGCAAAGCTAAAAGAGGTAATCCGAAAACTAGGACATGATTATGAGGCGGCAGACGATAGTGCGAAGTCTTTGATAATAGCGTTAAATATTGCGGATCAAAGGATTGAATATTATCAGGAACATTGGAGTGTAAAAGCAAAGAAAATACGACAAAAAGCAGCGGAGATATTAGGTAATGAAGGAATTATCGTGTTGACGTTCAAAGAACGAGAATTAGATGATGATGAATATTTGTTAAACTACGGATGTAACCTAAATTGTATTAATAATGTGTACGCAACAAAACAAAGTGAGGAAATGGAAAAAGATGCAGTAATAGTGCCGTTTTGGCCTCTGTATGAGGAAATAGACAATGATAATTTGGAGATTAAAACTGAAGTTGTAGATGACCCAGGAGAAATTGATCAAGAAATTAATGAATTGCAGAGATTAGAAACAATGGAAAATGAGGAAATGAGATCGGAAAATGAAGTTACAAGGGGTGTTGAGGAAATGAGCACCGATAATAGGGTACTGCCGAGCATAGATGAGATGAAAAGTGAAGAGAACTTCGTTGAAACTAAAAATGACATTGCGATATGTCGGAAAAAACAAAATGATGCGGAAATTGAATCTTTGAGTTTAGATGAATCAAGCGAAACTGAGCGTTTAGATGAATCAAGCGAGACTGAGCGAATATTAAAAAGTTTAGTTACGGAATTGTACTTGTTAGATGAAACTGAAACCGAAGATGATACTTCGGAGGGGGAGAAAAGAGTTGTAAAAAGATTGGCAATGGAATTAAAGAGGAGATTACCGTCGATAATTAAAAGAAATTATGAAGAAAAGGAATTTTGTGAGGAAGCAGTAATTGAGGACCTAACACGAACCGAGTTGGATCGAGATGTAATATTGACAGTGCTAGCCTATATAATATTGGAGATTGGTATTTATGGTTGTCTGGAAAGTGACAATTCAAAATCATTGATAAAGAAAGCTACTGAAATGACGAATAAATATTTGATGAAGTGGATCGCAAACAATGGCGGATGGGAAAAGTTGATACAAAAGGCTGAGAGACCAAAAACAGAGACAGTGAGGGAAAACTTGCATTTCCATGGTTGATGATTTCTATTATTATGTTATTAGGAATAATAATAAATGGGAAGAGTATATTCGTTGGTGAACGTAGCAGAGTGTTCGGATGCATATCCAGTAAAACTTAAAGTGACAAATCCAGTAAAATATTATGTATACCAAGAATCGGGGTTTCGACGAGCAAAGGTGAGAGAGTGTACAGTGAAACGAACTACTTTTGTATTTTATTGTGGAAAATGGAGCCACTCATCGATGGTGAAAATGCAATCGATACCTAGACCGATAGAAATAATTCCAGAGAATTGTTTGGCAGCCTTTCAAACAGGACAGTTGAAAATCAATGCAGATATCAAACTACAGGCAAAGCTTAACCACAAAATCCGTGAGACTGTAACCGTGCGAGGGATAATAAAGTCGAATGGTGATTGCCAAGGAGAGCCATATAAAGTAGACGATGCTATAATTGACAAAGCCGTGGTTGTAGAAGAGTACATGTCAGAATTAAGAGAATTTGATGGATCATTTGATGATGATACTGGTAAACTACAAACACATCCATTCTGCAACATGAAACAATCTAGCTGTCAGACAGGAGAATCAATCTTGGTGTACGATGTCGATACCAAAAAGTGCAATTTAGTGCAATTGAAGTCAATGAGTTTTAAAGAAATAACGGGAGAACAGATCAGGGAAAAGCCTGAGAAAATAAGAATGGATCCAGCAACGAGTACAACAACAAGAATCACACCTCTACGGATGAAAGATACTCCAACAGTGTTAATGTCAACCTCGGAGGAAGATGGGATGCGATTCCTGAGAAAAGAAACTAAACAAAGTGTGGACAAAGTGTCTATGAGACAAATTATAAAGGTATATACGTATCTCAGAAAATGATTTCAGAGGCCCAAACAAACATACATGCCGGAGATATCAAGTTGACAAATTACTTTAATAACAAAATAGATTATTTATTTCACTTTGGTCAAAATACTGTTGAAAATGTGTACCGAGAAGTTATTATAAATGATTGCAATCTCAACAAAGAAATACTCCGAAATCGGATGGCAATGGCGATAACCAATCCTAATTTGGTAGCACCAATGTTAATTACAGAAAATGGGGTGTTTGCCAGAATTTTCGGTGAAGCACTATATAGCTATAAATGTAAAGCGGTACCAGTTAAACTGACAAAGTATGACCAATGCACCAACGAGTTACCAGTGAATTTAAATGGAAAGTTGCGATTTATGGAGCCTGTAACACGAATCTTACTGGAAGAGGACGTGAAACCGAAAGTATTACAGTGTAATAGATTGTTGGCACCACTATACAGACTAACACCAGAATCTTGGATTGCATTACCAGATCATCGAGAAGTAAAGACACCGGAAAACTTAGAATTGACAGAATTACAATATCTGGTAAATTTTACGTCGTTGGAAAAATTGTCGCAAAGTGGAATTTACTCGAGCGAAGACATTGAGGAAGCTCGCAGAAACTTGTTATTTCCATCAAAGAAAGAGAGAGTAATAATGGAAATGGTAGATACAATTCTCCCAAGCGGAAGTGGGAAGGTAAATTACGAGTATTTGTTAACTCCAGATCATTACAAGAAAGCGACGTATAATACAATGAAAAAGATCTGGGGAAAGTTTATGTTCATTGGACAAGCGTGTGCCGGATTGATTGGAATTTATGTAATATGTGTTGTAATCAAAGTGATAATATCGCAGGTCCTATCAACACACAGATTATACGCGATCACAGGTTGGTCGTGGAAAACTAGTAATTGGTTGCATACCATTATTGGCTAGATTCTTCATTACTCATCATCAATATCAGGAGTTGGAGATACTCAAAGCGCGAATATTAAAGAAGAAAAAGGTGAGCTACGCTAGTACTACCCCTTCAAGGGACGAGAACAATGACAATGACAACGAGGGTGACAGTGCACCGTTATATGTTGACAATCAAGAACTAAGTGGAATGAATAAAGAAGCGCTAAGAACCTATCAAATCTTAAAAGAGCCACTGTTGAATGCGAGTAGCGTAGACACGTTTACAAAATTGTGTATACCAAAATCATTTATGCAACCAGCACCAGTGTATCCAGTTGATCGATTACGAGAGATGAAACCAGTAGAAAATATCGCATTACAATGTGAAGGAATCGTAGGAGAGAGAATCGAGCCTTCTAGTGCAGAGATCGAGAGAAAGAATATGTTAGGCTTACCATGCAACTACGCAATGATGACATTAACAAAAAGAGGAAAGCAACCCCGAATATTTATACAAATGAACAAACATAAAGTGGAAGCTTTAGTTGATTCGGGATCTAGTCACACAATAATATCGGAAAATGTATTAAACGCGAAGGAAAAAATGCGAATAAAGCCTACCGACGAAATAGTGAGGTCATTATCAAAAAATGAATTAAACATAATCGGACAACTTAATGTCATATTCCATATTGGAGATCGAATAATAGCGCACGATGCGCTCATAATGAAGGGAAGTCCAGTACGATGTTTGATCGGCATGGATATATTAGAGCAGCCTGGACGGAGTCCTCACTTGATTTAAAGACAGGTAATTTGATAGCAGGAGAAACAGGAGAAATAATTCACAGGGCAGGTGAAGTGTTTTGTGAATCAGACATTGACAATACCACCACAATCGGAGATGGTGTATTGTGCAAATACTATGAGCGTGGATAATGGTGATTTTATATTCGAACCAAATCAAACGCTAGTCGAAAAATATGATTTACCGATATGTGACGAAGTTGTCAAAGTGGAAAATCAGATAGTACCAGTCCATATAACGAATAGCAGTAAGAAACCGGTTCAGTTACACCCAAAAACAAAATTGGGAAAATTATCAAAAATGTCTATTGAAACAAATTGTAAAATACCAAGAAACGTCAAGGTGTACAAGGAGCCTGAAGTGGTAAGCAATGATTTAAATGAGATGCAGAAAAGGAATTCACAAAACTGTTGAGAAAATACTGAGATATCTTTGCCAAACACGAATATGATTTAGGTCTAACCAATGTAATTGAGCATGAAATACCGTTATTAGACGAAACTCCAATAAAAATAAAGCCATACAGAATCCCCTACGTTCATCAAGATGAAAGTGATAGACAGATTACAGCAATGAAGGAATTTGGAATAATTCGAGATAGTGCGTCACCATTCTCCTCATCAATAGTGATAGTTAAGAAAAAGGATGGAGACTTACGATTTTGCGTAGATTATAGGAAGCTAAATCAAGTTACGAGGAAAGACACTTATCCAATTCCGGTAGCC